>PVKA01000698.1:0-166983 GCA_004027165.1 Ctenomys sociabilis
ATTATTGTTAAAAAAAAAAAAAAAAGTAGTCTGAATGTGGTTGATTCTGCCACAGCTACAATTATTGTTTTTCTTCTACTCCTTTAGGCCACAAAAAGGAAAATAAATGATTCATAGTCTGAGTAGGTTCATGGTTTGGGAAGGCAGATTCCAGGCATTCCTTCTAAGACTGGTGTGCTAAAATCAGCACGGATGTTTGGTTTTGGGGGCTTGTTTATTTTTTTTTAAATCTAGAATTTTTAGGCTGAGTGTGTAGGTTGAGGCCAAGTCCCTCTGCAAGCAAAAGATAATTTTCAAACTCAAGAAATGTCAATCATAAAAGTCCACTTCAACTTTAGCAAAAAGAAAAAAAACAACAACAAAAAGTTTACTCTGTATGCTGGGATTCCAGGGTTCCAACAAGCCATTACAAATCTGTGGGGGGTTTCTTTCTTCTGATAATTCTAGAGCCTGTTACCAATGAAAGGCATTTCTTCAATGGCTGGTTGTAGTTAGTTCATGTTTTTCAATCAAATTTGCAAATGTATTTGTTGCTGTATAGTGATTGTTTTGCAAAATAAATTGCTTGTCACCTCATAGCTAGTGTTTCAGTTTTTTGTTTCTTCATTTTAGAGGAACATGCATTTCTCTCTCTCTCTCTCTCTCTCTCTCTCTCTCTCTCTCTCTCTCTCTGTCTCTTCTGTATGTGTGTGTGTGTGTGTGTGTGTTCAACCCAATTAAAGAAAAATTGTGAAAAAGAAAGTTACCATCTGGAGGCCAGGGAGATGGCTCAGTGGAAGCACTTCTCTAGCAAGCACACTAGCCTGAGTTCAATTCCCTGGTTCCAAAAAAAAATGAAAGTTACCATCTGCTGAATTTTCATGATGTGCTATCCCCAATACTAAGCAATGTTGTATTAACTCATCTAATTGATTAAGGGATTTGTCTGTCGTCACAATTGGATTTACAGGATGCTATCTGTTGCCAGTGACAGAAACTCAAACTGGCTTATGCAGGAAAGTTGAACATATTGCCTGAAGCAGCCAGTTAGCTGGGTATGTCTGCCTCAGCCATGATTCATTCCATCTAAGCACTCAAAAACCCTTCCTTCTCCAACTCCAGATTCGCACATTCAAAAGAAGCTAACGAGAATTTTTCTTGTCCCAAACTGTTGGTTCTGTTTACTCTGTGCTTCAATCTCAAGCAGGCACAACCTCCATGATTGCACCAGAAGCCCCCAGCTTTGCATCCTGCCAAGAGCCTCTTTCTCAATAGCAGCAGCCAAAATGCAGGATCTGAAAATCACTGCACTACTGGGATCACCTGCCCAGTTATGCTCATGAGCCAGGCTTGCATCACAGGCCCGATGCTGAAGGTTACAGGAAGAGCTCAAGGAGAAGGGCCTGCTCCGAACTAATAATGAAGGGGCAGTGGGTCTTCCAAAGTGAAGTCAGGCTGCTCCTACTGGGAGAGTGAGGAAGTGATCTATATAGGTTGTGAAGAAAATGTCTCCCACATGCACATGACCTATTTTCCGACTTTATTCACCTTCTGGTTCCTTGTTACGCACACTGAGTACACACTTTGCTTGAAAGCACAGTGGAAATGCAAATTCCCTGGCTCCAAGCCAAACCAACTAGCACAAGTTATAATCTACCTAGATGATACATCTGCATTTTAAAATTTGAGAAGTTCTCATGCAACTTCAGGCAAAAGTAAGAAAAAAAGTTGTCTATCCCACACTCTAACATAAAAAATGTTCCTAAAGACTATTTGAGACAATATCAGTATCTCTTGTCAAACAGTTGGGGTAACAGAGGCAGGAAGTTCCACTGGCAAAAGGAATATTTATATACTGGGTACTTTACATCCCTCAAGCATCCTAGCTTGGCTAACACCTTCTCTACTAATGATTGAATCACTTCCCATTCAGTCTTTGACTAATAATAAAGACTTGACATAATCTAGCTAAAAATCACTGGGATTTCTTTTTAATAATCTTTAAAACTGTGCAGGCCTTCAAGGAGTCTTCAGAAACTTAAAGAATTAAGACACTTATTTGTCCAATAGAATAAACTCCAATAAAGGCCTTGATCCCCATTTTTTTCTTGGCAGACATGATGTAGGATGACAGGAAAATATTCTGTAGCTTGTATCTTCTTATTTATGAATTCCATGGGGCAATCGAACTCAGGACCTTACACTCACCAGGCAGATGCTGTACTGCTGAGCCATATCCCTAGCCCACCACTTACGTTTAAAACAATGACTCAAATAATTTGGAGACAGAATGCTATCAAAAGTACATAGTCTAGGGCTGGGGAGACAGCTTAGTGGCTTAAGTGCCTGCCTGGCAAACACAAGGTCCAGATTTCAAGCTTCAGTACCAAAAAAAAGTATACAGTCCAGCAACTTACTTGTTTTCATCACCAGTCCTTTACCAGTTTTTCTTGAGCATGTAAAAGAACTGTCAGGACTCTCCCAAACCCTGCCCTCCTTTTTTCTCCCTTGTCTTTTTATCATAATATAGCTCAGCATCACTGCTTCCACTCTTTGAATTTTGCACTATAACCAATCTCTTGAGTTGAATCAATAGAGCTGCAGGCCTGCAGCTGTGCTTTGTGTGGGCTCCAAGACATCTTCAAATTCAAGTTCAAACACACACACACATGCCCATACACTTGATTTGGATCTTCTTGGGAAAGTGAATAGATTTGTCGACCCTGGGACTGCTTTCCCTCAAGATAGTGGTCAGCTGAACCTGGTCCCTGTAGCCCTCTGTGTTGGGCTCCTTCCCTGCATTCACCACACACCCTATCTTTGGTGCTGCTTATCCCTCCAGAACTATTGTGTCCACTTTCAGATTGCTAGAGGCCCTATGCTACAGATTTTGGGTTCTAACCCCTGAACTGAACCCCTGTCTTTCCCTCCCTCCCATGCAATTTCTTCCTCACTCTGAAACAAATGTTATCTAATTGTAAAAAAAAAAAAACTTTGAGAAAGCATATTAGTTTTGACAGTAGCAACTGGTAATTTTCATATGCCTTATAAAACATTTAAGATCTGCTTATGTATATCATTAAGTCAAGGTAAAACAAAAGTTACAGAGGAGCCTCTCCCTATTTTGCCATATTATAACAAAACTTTGTTATCAAGAAATGATAAACTTATTTAGTAGCCTTGAATTTATATAATGCTTTCCTGTTACTTTTAATAGCCATGAAAATTTAAAAACTAATGTTCTGGTCTGGTCAAGTGAATGTGACATTGTTAAACTCAGGGCTGATCTGCAGGCAGCAAACCCTCATTCAGCTGATTAAGTCCCTGGTGGAAGGATTTGCTCCCCACGCTCCTCCCCTTCCCATTGCCTGCTTTGACCACTGGACACAGCCATGCCAAGTTCCATGGGGATCCCCTGGGCTGTCACAGTGCAGAGCCTCCAAGATTCTGCTCCAGGCCCTACCAAGTTTTTCCTTCCAGGCCTCACAGGGATGGCTGCCCTCCCCAGAGGAATCTGGGGGACTGGCCTGCGTCTCACCAATAGCTGCGGGAAGCTTCGAGGGGCACGGCTGAAGGTCTGCTGAATGCATGGCAGCCTGCTGGCCTGCTTGCCATGGCTGCTGCATGCCTACTTCTGGCCCTGCCTTCCCCTCCCTAGATCCTGCCAAGTGAGAAGACCGGAACCTCAGGAGGAAGCAGTGCTCTGTGACATCCTTATAGGCAAACTCCTGGCATTCATAGAATCATAGCTCAACCGTATCACCTGTTACCATGCCCACCTCTCCCAGGCCTTTCATGTGGTTGCTGATGGAAATTGTCACAACCATGAGACTGAACTTTTATTATAAGATACACAAAGGTGTATACAAAGGTGCCACGAAGGCTACATGGATCCCAAGATCAACAGCCAAAGTAAGATATAAGCAGTTATTGTCCCCAGTGGCATACTAAGATTTTATTTTTTGTTTTGTTTCGTTTGTTTGTTTTTTGGGGAACCAGGACTTGAACTCAGTCCCTTGCAGTTGCCAGGCAAGCACTTATTCTACTGAGCTATCTCTCCGGCTCCTGAGATTTGAGACTGGGCGTGGTGATACAAGCCTGTAATCCCAGCTCTTGGTAGGCTGTGAACAGGCCAATCACTATGAGGCCAGTCTATAGTCTATGCAGTGAGGCGCTGTAGACCTTATACTAAAACATGCACACACACACACACACACACACACACACACACACACACACACACACACACACACATATATATATATATATATATATATATATATATATATATATATATTTGATTATTAGAACCAGGTATCCTTTTAGTGTATGTTGACCCCTATGCATTTATCAGCATACCCATTTTATAGATAAAGAGAGAAATACAGTTTCTTTAAAATTTAACAGCATAATTAGAATTTAAAATAGCAGCTAAACAGATGTTTCATCCAATGTACAGTATTAGGTTTCACCTAATAACCTAACAAACTATATGTATGTTAGTCAATAATAAAGATATCAAATACTTATATAAAATCTGTTTTACAAAGTCAAGAAAAAAATCATGAGCCTGTTAATTCAGAAAATGAAACAGAATTATGAATGATAAAGTATCATCTATGCATAGAGAAATTCTATTTTTAAAAGGTATCCAATGACAACTAATTAAATGAAAAAGCACTGGAAAAATTTCCTGTGGTTCTCTGGTTCTCTGTGTCAAATACTGCTCATACAAGACATTTTTCTTCTTTCCTGGAATCAAATTCAGGACCTGGTGCTTGCCTGGAAGCTGCAATGCTATTGAACCACATATGACAGGCTTTAGGCATCACTTTTTAAATTTAAAAAAAAAATTCAAAACAAGATAATAGGAAGGTAACAATGGTTACTACATTACATATTGTTACTTTAAATTACTCAGCATACAAGATATTAATTGATTTAAGGCATCATTTAGTAAGTGGCATCTGTGTCAATCATTTCTAAATTTATAAAATTCAATTCTAAAGTTCAGCAATTTACTGAATTAATGAAATTATTAGGGAAATTGGATACCGAATTTGTACTCTAACCACTGAAAAAGCAGTTGCGTTTTTTCACACAAAGGTTTCTAATGTAAGCCGGGCATGGTGGCGCAGGCCTGTAATCCCAGCACTCGGGAGGCTGAGGCAGGAGTATTGTTGTGAGTTCGAGACCAGCCTGAGCTACAAAGTGAGCTTAAGGACAGCCTGAACAGCATAGTGAGACCCTGTCTCAAAAAGGCAAAAAAAAAAAAAAAAAAGCAAAGGTTTCTAATGTATGTGTTAATTTGTCATGTACTTGGCACTGAGTATATTAACATCAACCATTTTTCCAGCATTATATAGCTTTCCTGAAGGCTGTTTTTTTCTTTCTATATTAGACATAAATAAAAAAAAATATTTTTGTTCTAAATATGGCATGCTACTTAGATTTTCCTTGTGAAAACCAAGCTCTACAGTTTGCTGCATCAAATATGAAAATGTCTGAATGTGCATTTAAATGGTCTTATTTGATTTAAAATATTAGTGAAAATGCTAGTTTTCACTAGAATTAGAAAACTAAGACACAAATAAATGCCACAGAGACTTCTCAGCCATTTTTCTAGGTCAAATGTAGAAAAAGAACAGAATGCAAGCATTATATAGAAAGCAGAGTACCAACATAGTATTTGCCTTAGAACATATTTCAGGGGTCCCCAGGTAGCCCCTTCAAATCTTCTTCTTATTAAGCTAAGGGTAGGAAGTTAGCTTCCTATCCCATAAAGTTCTGGGATCTCCCATAAAGTTCTGACCCCAAGACAACATGGTATTTGTATCCAAAGAAATCCCTTTTCAATCTTCTACTCACTCACTATGTTTCCCATTTTTGTATTCTTGACTACAAGACTTTTATATAATTTCCATTGTAAATCTGCATCTGGGAGATTTATAGTAAGAGTAAATGCTTAGGCCCACAGAATGCCATTGTTACCATCTTGTTGCAATTGTCTTTGCTACATTTTTCTCTAGTTCCCTAATACCTATACTCTTTAAACAGAAAATGAATGAATGCCACAAATACTTCTTAGGTGCTACAAAATCTTCATCTACCCCAATGCCCTGGAGGTCTTCAGAATGAATAAAGGAAGCATTCTCCCCAACCCACCAAGTCCAAGTAAAACAATAATAAATGGTGGAAGTTTTCACAAAGACCCAAGGAAAAAGGGGTATCCAGAGAGGAACCAGACCAGAGGGGATTTCTAAAGCAAAAGCTTAGTCAGTAATGAAAGATACATTCTACACAGAATATAGTGAGTGAAATGAAATGAGGCCGGATTTGAAAGAGACAGACGGAAAGACAGGCAGACAGACAGACACAGAGAAACAGAGACAGGAACAAAGACAGTTACGCAGGGACAGAGAAAGACAGAGAAACAGTGAGACAGAGAGACAGACAGAGACAGAAAGACAAAGAGACAGAGACAGAGACAGACAGAAACAGACAGAGGCAAAGAGACAGATAATTTTGAGGAAGGAAAATGATGTAATCAGATGAAAATTTTTAGAGTGGCTTATGACAACATAATGTTGTAGGCAGCTGAGTTAGCTAAAAGTATTATAGACAGACAGGGCCAGGCTCTAGAAGGAGAAAACACAGAAGAGAAAGACAACTATTGGAGGGACAGAGGCTCCTGCTGTGAACCAGACCTAAAGGCCAAACAAATGCTAAAAGAGAAGCACCAGAGCTTGATAATCTAAATAGCTAGTGAACACCTGAAAAGACCCAAATGAGTCACTAGCCCACCCCCCAAGGGGAAAAGACCCTGTCCCGTATTCTTGCTGGCTTACTACATGACTCGCTTCCCCATTTGGTCCTGGGCCTAATCAACCTTACCTGAGCAATGGTGCTTGCTATCCCATTGGTTGATCATAGTTTTGTCCCACCCCACATACACCTAAACGAGACCCCTTCTTCTCTACCTTAGCCCCACATGGTTTTACACTATAAAAGTTCCTAAAAGAGACAGCTTCCCTGGGCAACCTGCTCAGGTCCCCCTTCTGTCCCTCTCTGACTTTCCAATAAAGTTTTATCCTCAACCTCTGTTTCTTCCTAAAATTCATTCTTTGGTTTTAGTGAACACAAAATCAAGCAGGTCAGGTTGGGAGTTTTACTTCCCTGTATCAATAAAGATTAGATTAGAAAGACTGGTTTGAGGAAAGCAAGACAAAGTGATTAGAGCCTACCCAGGCCAGAGAGCTAGTGACTATCTGGAGAAAAGAACAAGTTTAAAACCCTTTAGCCATGTGTGTTAGTGCACATGTGTAATCCCAGCATGTGAGAGGTGGAGGCAGGAAGAGTCATAAATTTGAGGCCAGCTGAAATACATAGTGGGCTCAAGGCCAGCATGAATTATGTAGTGAGACCCTGTCTAAGAAAACAAAAAACCAAACAAACAAAAAAAATTGGGGAGAATAAAAAAAAACAACTGAATTTAGAGACCATAGGATAGGAGTTAGTTAACAGAAAAAGAAAAATAAACCTGAGGCTTTTGACATGGGTAAGCAAGTACATGTTAATACTACTGACTAAGATCAAACATTCAAGTGTAGAAGATATCATATTACTAGAATGTCCATAGGGAAATGTCAGAAAATTACTAATTCCCAGCTGGATATTAGAAGTAGAACAATAGTCAAAGTTGGATATGTGGTACTGGCCCAGATTCTGGATGGTCCTAAACCAGAGAAATTAAGTATGAGGAGTGGCTGGCCCCAATAACCTCTAACCCAACAACACTGATTAATAAAGAACATCGTTAAAAGTGGGCTTTTAAAATGGAAAAATCCTATTGAGCGGAATACATGAATTACGAAACAATGGCTACTATGATATGTCTCAAAATTCATTCTAAAATTCAGACTTTATCCTTCAGGATGGGTCTGGATAACCATGAACGCAATGTGGGTGACCAGTTGGAGTCCATGCTTTATAGGTTCTAGGTTCCTATAACTGCTGCTTGCTTTAAAGAAAGTCAGAGGCACTCCATTCTAAGCATTATGCCAGCAAATTGACAGCAGGTTGAAAACTGCAGCAATCCTTCCTCACATTGGTTGTGTTACTTTGTGTTGATTCTTCCTGTGTTAACAGCTGAGCTGGTCTTAACTGGCCCAAGTCTCAAGACTGCCGTATCTGAAGTTGGGAGAGAGCCTTCTCTTCCTAACCGTGCTACTTCTTCCATTTTCACTCATTAGACCCAAAGTATCTATTGCTTCCATTTATTACTTTAGATGTAAAATATCTAGTTAATTAAGAATAATATTCTAAGCCAGAAATGGCCAAGTCAATGTTCTTAATTTTTCTATAGTATCATAATACTTAAAATTTGTTGCTAACAGCATTTATAATCTTAAACTGCAGACAATTCCAAATCTAAGCAATGACCGCTGGTCCTAAGGCAGGGGTGGGCTCATTCAGCCCATCTTGTGTGTAGTCACCAAAGAGCAAAGTTTCAGAGTCCCGAATAACACAGTGTAATTCCTGTATTTACAGACCGAGAAGAGAAAAGGGGAGACGACCAGAAAAGCTGAGCTCTAGCCACAGAGGGACAACAGGGAAGGAAGTGTCACAGAGGCTACCAGAGTGGATGGGGATTGACATTAACAAAATCTGCCCAAGGTGAGAAGGATGCTGAGAATAGAGTAAGCTTCCGGGGCTGCATCTCTTCATTTTGCTTGTACACAACCTGGGACCTATTACCTAACTCAGTCTGTTGCAATGCATATCTTCTGTAGCTCTGAAAGGACAATGTGAAATCAGTTTCCCCACACATAGCTGAAGCAACTTGAATTGTATATGTTTTCATCTAGAAATGCCTGTCATCTAGCACAAGTGTGTCAGCATTGTCCACCCAAGAAAGACATCCCCCTGTGCTTTCAGAGCTCACTTTATCCTCCTAATAATTATATGTTTTCCAGACTAGCTTCTGTTCTTACTGTTGTGCCAGAATTTTCATTTGCTGTCTTGGTGGTATGTGACTGCTACCTCTGTAAGTGGTTTCTCAATGAATAGAAGTAAATTTACTTGCTTATATAATGAAAAGCACAAGACTTTCCAGAGGGGTAACAAGGCCTTGTTAAGTACATGGAGCAGTTTCAACTCAATGGAATAACAGGAGTTAAAAGAAAATAACTAAATCCATTTTATTACTGATCCATTTCTTGGTCTTAAAGTAAATCTTTAGGCTAACCCTTTCAGCTGCAAAAGAAAAAAAAAATGACCATGGTAAGTTTTGCTTATATCTTTGTGAATTAGTCAATTAGATTTCCAGTGCTTTTGATTCTTAAATGAAAATTATTGTGTTTTCTCATTTATATATTAGTGGATGATGAGTTGATGGATTTAAAATTGCTGTGCTTAAGAGCCAATCTGAAAATCCACAGTGGATTAATTTTGGTTATGTAACTTATTGCTTGTTCTCTAGATAACTTAAATGCATTATATGTTCATGTAATTAATGATGCATAATCTCCCTTGAATTATTTTCTATTTTGATCTAACTCTTCGCATCTACATGCTTGTGAAAATAATATAACTATTCTCCATTTTAGGGCATATCCATTCTCAAATTGAGCCAGTTCTTAATGGCTTGGTAAGTGAGAGAAATATTTTTGATGGTACCAACATGAAAAGGGAGGAGACAGACTCTGAAGGCTACTGCAGCCCTTAGGGAAGGCGCGATCTTGCTAATTACATCATTCTGGGTGCCAAGGCAACAAACCTGCTTGTATGGAGAAGCTGGTTCACAGTAACACAATTCACTCAAAGCAGGAAAAGTCTAGCAGAAGATGGAAGATTTCCTTTGTTTGGGAATGAAATTTTTCATCAGTATAAATGCAAACTACATTAACTAGTAGCACACAAATGGTAGGCATCCATTCTTTTTAGGAGGAGGATTAAAAGCAAAAACAAGTAAAACACTTCCTCCTAAATCTCAAATCTACATCCCGTGTAATTCATTCTCCTTGCCACTATTTTTCACCCATCTTTTCTAGAAGGACATCAAAGTTTAATAAAATCAGTTTAACAAAGAACAAGATCATGGGGATGATATGAGTAAAAGCAGTAACCATAAAAAGAAATATTTGGCTCATTTAAAAATATGATAAAAATAGGTTAAAATTACTCACATTGGTGCAGTACAACATATGACACAAGATGAGACAAACTGGAATTTCAAAGCATCTCAATCACAGCGTGTTGTTATTCACAGGCAATTCGTTGATCTGTTTTCTTGTTTAAATCAATGGCAAGAGCTATACTTTGCTCCTTCTGGTACCGTGGCCATGAAGCCTACAAACAGCCATTTCCTGCTTGCTAGCATTTTCAAAAATGTATTAAGCTATAATTCTAACTCTCTCTGAAAAGAAATTATAAATTTATTCATTCAAATAATTTTGTATTTTCTGGCCCACTAACATATTTCCTTCATTATCAATACATTATTCTAGATGAATTCTACTCAAAATACGAAGAATGCTTGTCTGTAATAAGCATAGTACATAAATGTTACAGACAGTGATGGGTAGGTACTACAGATCAATCTTATCCTTCAACATCATGTCCTTGGAAATACATTAAAGAAAAGAATGATCTCTTACTTGATCAGTAGTTCTAAATTTACAGTAACTAGTCTTAAGAAATATAATTAAATTGCCTCTGAGAGTAGCCTCTCAGTACAGTATTTTCATTAGCCTATATGCAGATACAAGAGGGTAAATTATGGCCCTCTTTGTTTATGACATACTTAAGGGAATCAAAGTTTATTGCCTTTAAACCATGCCTTACATGCTCTGGTACATGCCTCTTTTAATCTTCACAATAACCCTACGAGGCAAATGTCATTATCTCCATTTCATGTTAAGAAAATGAGGGCTCACAAGGTTAAATAAGTTGTCCATGAATACACAGACAATAAATGCCTGAGCAGTGAGTGACATTAATCTCTGATTTTAAAAAGCAACCTAAATGGTAGCATGTCTCAGGAAGGGCATTCACTTTTTATAATAAAAAAGTACTATGTTTTATTCTTAAATTCTTATTGAGGTAAGACACAACCCAATCTTTTTCTCTTCTAAAATTTTAGTCTCATAGGACATGCATACATAATGTTTTCATTCCTCGGAGGGAGCTGGCACAAGTACAGGACACATCTCTATTCCTTTTCCTCCCTTCCCTTCCCTCCCTCCCCCACACATCCCTGGATCCCATTCCTTTTTTTGGTACATGTTTGCAGTACACAGCATTTCCATTCCTTGTGGGGAGTTGGTACATGCACATCAGGGCATTCTTACTGAGCTACACCCTCAGCCTTCTTTTATCTTATATTTTAAATCTTGAGACACCATTTTACTCACTCAACAAATTTCACAGACTGAGTCTGAAAGTTTTGATGCTCCTGCCTCAACTTCCCAGAGTCCTGGGACTATGGATGTGCACCAGCATGTCCAGCTCAACCCACTCTGTGAAGGAGAAGTCATGTTGTAGGATACAAACAGTGGGAGAATGCTGGCCTTACTGCCTCCTACTCACATATGGGGAAACTTTCTGTGCTTCCATTTCCACACCTGTGAGATGGGCACATTGCAAAGTACACTAAAAATTAGAAATGAGGTGACAGTGAGTGATTTTGAATTTTAAGTAAAATAACACATAGGTGTATCTGGTAGAGTATTTGACAGTAAAGGCTACATTTCCACCTGTCCCAATTTTTAAACTTAAAAATAATATTGAATAAAATATCACATTTTATGATTTTACCAAAAAAATATTCTATTTCATATTGTTCTCTTTCAATTCAACAACTGTAGGTTTTCGGTATCCTTTTCATGACTTCAGTGTCTTCCATCTTGTGAATACACTATAACTTCCATAAATAATTATTGGTGTTTGAACACTTTATTTATTTTCAGATTTTCACTAGTGTGAATGGCACAAGTACAGGACACATCTCTATTCCTTTACTTTCTCATATGCTGCACATTTTTAATCACATCATTAGTGAAAATTCCTGGGTGTGAAATCAATGAGTCAAAGAACATATAGATTTATAAGGATTTTGTTTCTGTTTTTGTTTTAACTAATGTATTTGGTACAGGGACTCACTATTCATCTCAGACTTTTAGTGATCCTCATATTTCAGCCTCCCTGGCACTGAGATTGCAGGTATATTCCACCACACCCAGTTTCAGTGGCTGTCATGGCAGGACTGGGAATCGAACCCCAGGTTCTTGCACTTGCTACACAGGTGCTTAGACTGCTGAGCTATCTTGCCAGTCCTGTGCAAAGACTTTAATAAGATGAGATCTCAGGTGTTAATTCCTATGTAATCAGGATTTTCTTCATAAAGTCTTTGCCTGCACCAATGTCTTCAATGTTTTAATTATTCTATCTTCCAGCAGATTTGATGTTTCTGTTTTAAAATTTAGATCACTGATCCATTTCAAATTTAGTTTTGTGCACAGTGAAAAAATATGGGTACAATTTGAATCTGCTGTATGTGCAGAGCCATTTTTCAGCACAAATTATTAAGGAGACTATTCTTCTTCCAGTGAATATGTTCATCAAAGATAAGATGGTTGAATGTGTCTACAGTGGTTTCTGATCTACTCCATTGATTACTTTTTGGTAATATTGTGCTGGTTTTATCACAATAGCTTTATAGTATAATTTCAAGTCAGGGATTACAATATCCTCTGCCTCACGTATGTTGCCCAGAATTGCCTTTACTATTCTAGGTCTCTTCTGTTGCTAAATGAATTTTAGGATTTTTTCTGTAATTCTGTGAGATAGGTTGTTAGAATTTTAATTGGAATTGCATTAAATCGGTATAACAGTTGTGTGCATAGGACGATTTCACTACATTGGTTCTTCCTATCCAAAAGTAAAGGATATGCAAACTTGAGCTTTGTTTAGAATTAGATTAAATTAGATCAATTTTTGGAAAAGTGTTATCTTCAAGTATTTCACCTTAAAGTGTTTCTTAAAATCTTTAATTTCTCCATAATTCTTTCTAGCTTTCTATGTAAAGATCTTGTAAATTTTGTGGTGAGAATTATCACTATTTTATATTTTAATACTCTTGTAAACAATGTGTTTTGTTTTTGTTTGTCACCATGAAGTGGAGGTATAATTAAGGCTTTTCAATAAACATTTAATTTTTTTTTAATTCCTTATTATCCCACAGAGACAGAAGAACTTACCCAAGACTGTACTAGACTGAACCCTGATTTGTATAGAGGTTATGAGATCCATAGCACAGGAATCATGTACCCTGATTTGTGCCACACAGTGGCCAAAGAGAAGATAAAATAGGGAGAGATATCCACCATTGAGTGGTACTCTTTGGCCAAAAGAAAAAAATTACTAATTTCAACAGCCCAAAATGACTTCAGATCTTGTCCTCCAATTGAATATCAATGTAGATTTTTAAAAATTAGCTTTTTTAAACCTTCAATTTCTCTTTAATAGTGATGCTGTATTTATCCATATGGCTTCCTTAATTCATGTATGAGTAATTAACCAGTATTCTGCATTCTGGAAAATTCCTATATGAGATCTCACACTAGTATATTGGATATTTGTGTAAAAACAGACAGCCAGGAGATACTCTGAGGCATTATTCTATTGCATTCCTTACAATTTATCTGATGCTCTAGTACTTTTAGATAATGATTCTTTGCATTTGTCTGGTGATTTTAGATTTACCACAAATTTTCAACATTTTAGTTATTTAATCCTGCAGGGCACATATTTTTGTCACCTTGATAGAGGAAATCCTGACATGAAATAATTCTCCAAGGTTATACAAAATACAATATTCCTCTTAACAAAAGAGTCTCAAGTTGAGCACAGGTCTTCCAACTGCAAGTTTATGGCTTTCTTTCCCCCATATCCACATAGATATTTCATATTTGAAAAGACGAGACTGCTGCCTTTTCTGTTATCCCATACCTTGGAACTGTCACTCATGGCAGAACTCACACAGAGATGCAGAATGAGTCCTCTCCCTCTCTGTGAGGTTTCCTGCCACAGCCAGGATTCATAGTAGGACTTCTCTGCTTCCTATACCACCACAGCCTAGCAAGCCATGAGGACTTTAGGAGTCAAAGAAAAAAGACCCTGGGATGGGAAAGATGGAGGCCAACAGACAGAGAGGGGAAGGCTCATGGTGGAGCTGACGCGCAACAATTAGGGAGCTTTGTCCAGAACCTTGAGGGTGGTTCTTACTGCTCAGTGTCTCACCCACATTCCTGCTTGGTGGGCTGAGGGCACCTGGTACAACACTGCCCTTCCTTTAACCTAGTCTGGATGAGTGCTCCTTTCAAACACATAAGCTCTACGTAAGACACCCTGGCCGATCCTTTAGACGCTGCTCCCTTTGTACAACATGTGAAAACCTATACAGACTGATAGGACTTGTAGAAGAATATTAGAATAATGAAATATATTCACATGTAAGATTGTGAAAATCATAGTAAAATAAGCTAATAAGGAGCAAAACATCAAAAGCTATAGGCCTCTGTAAGTATTGAGCGCACTTAAACATATTATCAAAATTAAGGAATAATATATGCTTGCTGGGAATTTTAAATGAAGTAACATAGAAATTAATCCAGTGGGGTTTTGAATTACTTCTCATAGAAGTCACAGAATAGTAATCATTGTGAACTATAAAAAGTATTTGAGTTCTAAATAACATCTGTACTGGTGTGCATTTTGGATACAGAATAACAATTAAACTTGGTTGATTGATACATGTATATAGTACATCTGATTGTTATGACCTTTGCCTACCTGTCCTCTCCCTTGTCCAGACCACCTTCTTATCTCAAGAATCTACTTCCTTCTTACCTACCACTCTCTTTTATTCTGCTCTTGAAGTTATTTATATTCTGGTCCAATTCTATTTAACCTACTAGATAGATACATTTCTCTTAAAATTGTGGCCTTTAGCTCCAAGTGCTGTGTTACAAATGACTCAAATTTATTCTTATTATATATATATAATAAATATATATTTTTTTCCATGCATCTGTGGATAGACACATAGTTCATTTCCATAACTTAGCAACTGTGACTTGTGCTACTACAAACATGGAAGTGAATGCATCACTGTAATATTATGACTTTAGCTCTTTGGGGACAGATACCCTAAATCAAATGAAATTTCTGTTTTCCATTTGTTGAAGAATCTCCATACTGATTTCCAAAATGCTTCCTGGTAATAATGTAGAAGAGGGTTGAGGAGATGGCTCAGTGGAATAAGCGCTTCCGTGGTAATCTCAAGGGCCTGAGTTCAATCCCCAGTTCTGCAAAAAAAACCTAACTAAATAAAAACCAATGTAGAAGGATTCTTTTTGCTTCACAACATGACCAGCATTTATTGTTTTTGAGTCCTTGATGACAGTCATTCTTAATAGAGTAAAAAGGAATCTCAGTGTTTTTATTAACATTTGCCTAACGGAGAAAGACACTAAACACTTTTTTCATGTACTTATTGGCTATTTGAACTTCTTATTTTTAGAAGTGTCTACTCATCTTAATTGCCCATTTTTTTCCTAGGGTTCTTGAAATTTTATATTTTGAGAGATATTTTTAAAAACTTAACATAGGATCTTGCTATGTCATTTAGACTGGCCTTAAACTCACTATGTGCCCCAGGCTAGCCTTGATCTCACAGCGCTCTTCCTGACTCAGCCTCTGAAGCACTGGGACTGAAGCCACATGCTACCAGTATTCATCTATTTTTATATCCCATATATATTTCAGATAGTTCTCTGTCAAATGAGTAGCGGACACAATTTTTCCCATTCAGTGGTTTCACATTGTTAGCTGTTTCCTTTGTTGTGCAAGTTTTTAATTTGATGTTATCTCATTCTTAAAATGGTATTGTACCATGTGCAGCTGTGGTTCTGTTCATAAAGTTTTTGCCTATGCTTATGTGTTAAGGGTTTTAGCAAATTTCCTTCAGCAAACTGAGTATTTCTGGTTTTTGACATCTCTGTCTTTGATTCATTTTGATTTATTTTAGTACAGGGTGAACAATGTGGATCTAGATTCATTTTTGCACATGCTTAGCTAGTTTTCCCCAACACCATTTGTAAAAATATGCTGTCTTTTTACCAACGTATTCTTGGTCTGTTTGTTGGAAATCAGATGGCTGAAAGTGCTTAATGTTGTTTCTGAATCATCTATTCTATTCATTGGTCAGCGTGTATGTTTTTGTGCCAATGCCATGCTGTTTTTGTTACTATATTTTTGTCACGTTGCTTAAAATCCAGGATTGCGATGCTCCTTTCTTTGCACTTGTTGATCTGGATTGCTTTGTGAAAACTGCTGCTAGAATTTATATATATATATAATCTTCAACTCTTTTTCAGAGTGCACCAGCTTTCCTCTATAAGGAACCACTTCTTTGGTTAGCTTAATTCCTATGTGTTTACTTTTTTTTGAAGCTATTGTATTATACATGGATTGTTTTCTTGATTTTATTGTTGGTGTACAGTACAGAAACACTATTGATTTTTGGATCCTGCTACTGTGCTGAATTAATTCATTAGTTCTAAGAGTCCTCTGGTGGAGTTATTTGAATCTTCTGCATAAAGGATCATGTCATCTAAACGTAAGGATAGTTTGACTTCTTCCTTTCCAATTCAAATCCCTGTTATTTGTTTGTCTGCCTGACTGGCATGGCTAATGTTTAAGTATTAAGGTGAACAGTGAAACTAGACACCCTTGTCTCAGTCCTGATTTTAGATGCACAGCTTTCAGCTTTTACAATTTGGTGTGAGTTCAGTAGTGAGACAAACCATGAAATTGATTTTGCAGATCAGATGCTGGATGATAGGAATAAATAAAATGTGCACATTTGGCGGTTTTTCTCCAGTGCTTCCTATTGATACAATTTCAGTTTCTTTATTTACTATTGTAATATAAAAGTTAAAATTGTCTAGTTTTATTCTTTGTTTGTTTGTTTGTTCATTTGTATTTTAGGGAAGGGTCTACAGGGTGTTCAGGGTCTCACTACCACATCGGACCCCTAGTGATCCACCTGTTTACAGCCTCCCAAGAGCTGGGATTCCCAGTGCGCCATCATGCCCAGTCTCAATCGCCCTCTAAGAAGGGCTTTGGGGGCAGGGCTGGCACAGCAGGCCCACTGATCAAACACCGGTCCCTGGGCCTGCTTGCTGGCACTTTAATCAGCTGAACTATTTGGCCAACCCCTAGTTTTATTCTTTAATCTTTCATTTAGGCACCTTTTTTGTACTAAAATAATAAAAATTAAATCATTGTTATTTCATTCCTTTTCTATACTCACCTTTTATCTTTTGGCTGGGCTACTTATCCACTGTTTTGTATTGTAGATTAGGATAAAATGGTTTTTTCATTTGTTTGCACAATAAATGCTGACAATATGCTGAGAAGCTTGACCCTCCCATCAAAGATTCTTAGTTCATCTCTGATACTAATTGGGTGTTCATGGGTTTTTTTGCTATTGTTGTTGTTTGTTTTCTGTATTTAGGACATGGTCTACAGAGTCTACAGGGTCTCACTACACAGATCAGACTCATTGTGATCTTTCTATGTTCAGCCTTCCAAGCGATGGGGTTACAGTCAGGCATCACCACACCAAGTGTCAATCGCCATCTCAGTGAATTCTGGGGGTGGGGCCTGCACAGCACACTGGGGATCAAACCCCTGCCTAAGCATGCGCTTTAGTGTGCTGAGCTATCACTGGCCCTGAGTGTTTATGTTTTTAAAGTTGCTCTGTAATATCTGCATCACCAGGATTGAGAACCATTAACTTTAGGAAACCTGCCCAATCCATTTTAGAAACCCAATGAAGCAGCAATACAATCAACAAATATGGGGTTTAGTTCTTAGTCAGATAAAGAGATATTAATGTAGGTGTTCAATACTTTGGGCCAGTAAACTAGAGAAGGGAGAAGTTGATATAACTGTAACTTAAAGTATAGGATTTGGCCAATCAAAAAGAATAACTATGGGGCCAGAGTGATAGCTCAGCGGAACAAGTGGTTGCCTGGCAAGTGCAAGGTCCTGACTTCGATACCTGGTACAAGAAGAAGAATACAAAGGAGAGGAAGGAGACAAAGGAGAGGAAAGAGACAAAAAAAAGTCAAAGTATTTCAAAATTTAAAAATGTACTGTGTTGCTAGTGGATCTTAATTGTATTCACCTCACAAATTATAGTCATTGTTTGTCTTTCAAAAGAGAATACCAGAAGCAAAGGCTTCTGCAGATCAAGTCTCCCTGCTAGGGCAAAAGTGTAACCCATGTTTGCACTGCTGGATAACCCAAAAGAAAATCCCCAAACACCATAAAATCCCCAGATGCCATTTGAGGTGGGAGGGAAGAAAAGCCATTTTTACTGCAGAACACTGAAAGCTCTCTCAAGTAGAGCAGTCAGGCTGGGGCATGTGCTGCTGCCCTAGATCTGTGACACAAACAGAGGCTGCCGTGCTATGATAGGGCATGTGCGCTGGAGAACATAAGGGACTTCTGACCTGCAGCAGGGGAGGAATTACAGGCAGACTGCTTCTCTGCAGTGACTTCATAGGGCAGCCGAGCAACCCTGGCTCTCTTCCTTGATGAAAGCATTTCTGAAATTTTACCAGTCCTATACAAACAAATCATTCACGAGTAGAAAAGGTCAATAAAAGACTGAAGTGGACATACTGCATTTACACATTTAAAATGAGAGACTTTCTGAAATAATTTTATTTTTTATAGAGTAGCCCTTGTGCAAAAGCATCTCAGACTCTAGGGAAACAATAGACTCACCATTCCTGTGTAAATCAACTTTTAAAATTGCTTTTCTCCTCAACTACTGGGAGAGAATAAATTGAACTTAGAATAGTTTTCTAAGGAATATTCAGCATTTACACCTTAAGAGAATAAAGTTGCCATTACCACACAGCATATAAAGTAAAAAACTTATTCATCTTCATCATCACAATGAAATAGTGTATGTAATAAAGAAGGCTAAAGATTAAAAATATTTTAAGCTATGCAGTCATTAATTGAAACTCAACAGTAAGTCAGCAAATATGGTTTCCTGCACTGTGAAATATTCATACAACTTAAACACCGCAACCAATGATTGTTTGCAAAACACAAAATAACTAAAGTGAGCTATAAGAGATTAAGTCTACCCAAAACACAATACATACTTTTCATTTTTCTATCTTTAAATCTCTATAGAAGGAAAAAAAATTGTGTTCCTAAGACATTACTGTAAGACAATTTATAAGAATCAGCTGGCATGAGTTTCTCTGTGAAGCCATTGAAGTTAATGCAAAGATGACTTATTCTGGGAGCATTGCTCATTTTTAACAATTTCAAGTCAGTGGTTTCTACCCAATGTCAAGAGCTCAGGTGCTGGAGTGGGATGCTGTGTCTCCTACCCCCATGCTTCAGAGATGTGTTGACTAACAAGCCCTAACAAGATGTCAACTGGAAAAAAATTAAAGTGCTGTATCCATCTTCTCCAAATAGCTGCAGGATTTATGTAACGTGGGCTCTGACACTTACCTGCTTTATTGCTGATCCAATTTCACTCTGTGAGGAGCATTATGGATTCAACACTAAATCAAAAGGAAGAAGAAGAGCAAGGTATGCTCTTCATTTGAGGGGCCAAACTGGTATATCACCAGGTCAAAAGAATAATACTAGCTGAACAGGAAGGCCCTGTCCACAATGATTCGAGTTACGTGTGACAATGTCAAAAACCTACCAGAAACTTATTTGACATTTTTCCTTATTAAGAGTGGGGTGTATATTGCTCCTGCATCACTTGGGAGCTGCCCTACTAACTTGTTTATAACCAAACTCTAGCAGAAATGTCATTGTATGATATTGAGGCTAGGTTGGACAAGACCGTGCAGCCCCTGCCAGGACCTTTTGAACACTGAGGACAGCACGTACTGTCCAGGGCACAGTCCCAGCTCAGTGTCCATCTGTCAGTCAGAAGGAAACATCAGTACCAACCGTGGCTTAACTATTACATCATGAGAGACTAAATGAGAACTTGTCCTTCCCTACCTCTCAAATTTCTCACAAAACATAAGCATAATAAAAGGCTTGTTTTATGTTTCAAAAATTTAGCAGAGAGCTGGAGAGATAGCTTGGTGCTCAAATCATCTGCCTGGCAAGCACAAGGACCCAAGTTCAATCCCTGGTACTGCATGCCATACTGCCCCTGGAGCCCAGGGTACAGGCCACTGAAACCAGATGTGGTGGTGCACATCTGTAATCCTAATGTTGAGGAGGCTGAGACAGGAGGATCACAATGAGTCCAAGTTGTGGAGGGAGACCCTGTACCAAATAAATAAATAAATAATAAATAAATAAAAATAAATTCTTAAGAAAAAATTAACATAATCATTGCTTATGCAATAGTAGCATCCAGAAAACATTTTGACTCCTGTAATCCTCACCATTGCCTTACGAAATGGCTACTACTATTCTTGTTCTACAGATGATAAAAATGACTCCAGATATTGTATGACAATCCCTACACATCTACCTTTTAGGAGACCCAGTGCTGGTTTTGGTTCCAGAGTCACTGTTCTTAAGTGTCTGGAAATGAGTGTTCTTATGAACTTCTTATATGCCAATTCCAGCCTTCTTGTCCTCATGGGTCTCTAGAACATTTTCTAGCTTTAGGCTTCTTTGCAAAGATCAAAAATCAATACCACGCAGCTGACTTGTGCCAAATTCACTTTGCCTAATGCCTTTGCCCCAACTGGAACCATCATCCAGAAATTCCTCACTGATGCTGAGGCTGAGGCATGAGCCCACACAGATGTGTGCGAGGTTGCGGAGGCTTTAACTCCTCAGAAGAAAGCTGAAGTGCCCAGCTCTTCTCCTTTCATTCTAGGGACACATTATCCTGAAAAGGGGGGGTCATAAAAGATAGTCTCCAGATCAAGCAATATTTGTGCTATGAAGCCCAGTGCTAAATGGTAAAGAACCTCTCTATTAGCCGTGCCTCTGTCCTCACCTGTCCTTTACTTCTCTCTCACGCACTCCCTCCTAGCAAGTGACACCCAAAGCACTGCTTTGAGTTCTGTGTTCTGAGAAGGTAGGCCCAAGATAATAACCAGATATGACTCTACCAAATCATATGTATACATACATATTTTGGATACTTTATACTTTTTAAATAGTGGTTTATCATGAAAACGTTCTTCATGTCGTTATGTTCACTCAATTGTATATTGTAAAAATTATCCTGTTTATGCATAGAGCTCTAATTTATATATGTTAAGCTTTAATATTATTCCATTGTATGAATGTCTTCGATAATTTTCAATTTTTCCTTGTATGAATATGTATCATATTATGGTTTGCATCTAGCTGTTCCCTCAAAGCCTCATGTAGTCAATGGTGCAGCTTCTAGAGCTGGTGATTAATTCATGATCCAATGCAGGGATTATGGGTGTGTGCTACCCCTGCCCTGGGCTAGGTAGTCTGCATTACAATGTGAGGAGGGGAGACAGGCTTGCTAGAAGCTACAGCTGCTGCCCTTCTCTTTGCTCTGTGCTGTTTTCCACCTCCATCAGTGGCTGCCCTCTGCCATGTGACACTCTGCCTTAGGGTCAGCAGAATATGGACTGAAACCTCCACTACATGTAGCTAAATATACTTGTCCTTCCTTAATCTTGAGTGTTGGGTATTTTGTCCTAGCAGTGAGAGAAAAGTAACTAAGACAGATAGCATCTTCAGAATGATTTCTAAAATGTTAACATGATCAGACTTTGTTGTTCTTATCTTTTGGAGCACATAGGTGATGAGTCCCCAAGGTTCTACTTACAAAGGGAATGATTAGACTAAAGTGAGCACATATTTCAATTTTATTAAAGATTTGCAAATTGTTTTCTGTTTGTTTGTTTGTTTTTTGGTGGTACCAGGAATTGAACTCAGGACCTTGTACTTGCCAGGCAAGCTCTTATTCCCTGAGCTATCTTCCCCAGCCCTGCAAATTGTTTTCTAATTCATTTTATAAATTAAATCCTCATTGGTAGTTCTACATATTCTTAATAGAACTGGATGTTGTGAGTTTTAAAGTTGTTTAGTCTTACACAACTGAAAAGGAATAGAATGGTTTGGATTCCCACCTTCAAGTTTCTTGATGTCACTGAACAAATTGATCAGTGAGCTTTTTGTTAAGATATGAACTCATTTTTTAGTTTTTCTTTCCTTTATTTAATATAATTTTAATATATTCTGAATCTTAATTCTATGTTTATTGAGGGTATTTCAGATATCATTTCTCAGTTTAGGAGACATACTTTCATTTTTATGATCTTTCACTGTAGAGGATACTTAATATTTTAACATAATTTTTAGAACTGTTCTATATTTTCAATCTTTTAAAAGAAAGTCTCAAAGAATGTATAGCACACAGGCAGATTATCTGAGCTCAGTGGTTGGTGTAAGTGTTTGCCTGGGAAGAGCAAGATTAAGTGTTTGCCTGGGAAGAGCAAGATATAAAGCTTGATCCCTGGTTAAAAAAAAATTAAATGACTTTTAAAAATTAAATGACTTTACTTTTTGTATTTAGCTCTTTAGGTATGAATTTCAATTTACTCTTTTCTCAGTAGAGACAGTATATCCCACTGTGTCATATGATTTCCTTAATTGGATATTCTATCCTGTTTCATTCATTAATATTTCAATCACCACACTATTCTCATTCACATTGCCTTAATTACTATACAGTGCTATATAGAATATAAAGAAATCTCTACTACAGCATGTAGGAATAAGTATGTACAATCCTTAACCATTTCCTTCTTTTTCATACATATTTTGGCTAGTCTTAGCTCTCTGCTATTCCATACAAATTTGAGAAATAGCTTTTTAGGATGCTATGAAAAATCTTGAAATAAGATTGGAGTCAGAGACTAAGGGGCTAGGGATATGGCTCAGCAGTATAAGCCCCTGCCTGGCAAGCACAAGGTCCTGATTTTGATCCCCAGCACCAAAAACAAATAAATAAATAATAAAAAGTAAATAAATAACTTAATTAAAATGAATCTCCCTACCAAGAACATTGAATTAAAATGAATCTCTGTACCAACAACATAGTATTTTGTAAATCTGTATATCTTTAGACAATTTCCTTTACTTTTTTTACCCAGAGGTTGTTTAACAATTTTTTAAATTTATTTTTTATTTTATTGAAGTACAAATATCAATCAGACAGTTGCAAGACACCTTAACAAGACAGATTCGATAAATTAATACATTGCATACTGTTTTCATAACAATTTTTATTGGACTTATTTCAATATACTTCAGAAATTATTTTTCTATTCTTTCTTTAGGCTGAACACTGATAAACCTTAAAAGAAAACAAGTGTGGTATATTCAGAGTTATAAACTATAAATTAAAAAACAGAAGAATTACTAAAGCATTTTTTTTGGCTTTTTTTTTCTAGGGACAAAAAAGATCTTATTGATCACACTGCATGTGGCCAATAGATGCATGCAAAAGAATACTGCACCACCAGCTGGGAGAAAAACTAGTCCCATTAGCATATGAGGCAGGAGGATCCTGGAGCCCAACCTGGGCTACTCAGCCTGAGCTACTTAGTGAGATTACCTTTAAAATAATAATAACACATAAAAATGATTTTTAAAAAAACAGTCCAGGCAGAATTAGCAAATGTGTATAGCCTAACTAGGGTCAGTGACCAAGTTCAGAATGACACAATGATGTGCACCTACAAAAAGGGACCTCTGATGTACTGCTGGGATGGTGGAAGCAGGACCAGCAATTAGGTCTCTTCCTGTTGTCTGCACAGTTCTTGTAGCTTCCAGATGGAAAGTTAATGTTGCACCACAGCTCAGCATGGCCTTAAAGTAAAGCTGGTAAAATAACCCTGGTACCCCATAGTGTCCTTCTGTCCAGTCTGGGTTGGGGGTCACAGGTGTGACTACACACCTGTCACCCTAATACCTCATGCCCAGTGTTGGAAGCACAGCAGGGAGCAGACAGGCCCAGACTCACTCCTAAGAGTTCTGTGTGTCCTAGGCACCTGCAGACCACACAGCGTGCAGCCCCCAAGGCAAGGCCAGGGGTCTGATCCTGGGATCTGAGCATTAAAAATAATGAGGATGACAGTAGGGGAGTCACAGTCAGGTATAGTCAGGAGGGTGAAGAAAGCCAATCTGGGTCAGGCTGTGCATAGGTCCCCCTCGCATGCTCCTCAGGGTGGCTTGTGGCACATGGTTTCTCAAGTACTCCATAAGATGCTGATGCAGAGCAACACCCTGGTGCAGGTGAAGGGTACCAGGGCCAAGGGCTCGCTCAAGCTAAGCCTCAAGAAACTGGATGGCTGTGGGGAGTGGTGTGGACCCAGGCAGCCACCCCTGCACCACAGTCCACCTCACAGAGGACCCCAAAGGCACCCCTGTCCTTGGTGGGAGTGAGGTGCAGAATGCTTTCAAGAAGCCTGGCAAGCACATACAAGGTGGAGGTCCCCAAGGCCACCTCAACCAAGAAGGTGTCCCAGAAGGTGTGACACTAGCCACATCCAGTGTCCCCAAAGTGCCAAGGCTGGCAAGTGATCTCCCTGGAGGGCAGCTGCCATGGCATCTCGGTTTTTCCACCTGAGCCTATTCAGAGCCTCTCGCTGGATTGGCCCAAGCCCCACCTCGCTCCCCCTCCCGCTTGCCCCTTCTAAAACATTTCTGAAACAGAACAGGGAGGACAGGTAAATAAACAGCCTCAGAAGAGGTTACATCGGACCTAGCACTCAACCACAGCAAGCGATGGAAGGAAAAAGACCAACAGTGCAACATTCTCAGAGTGCTAACGCGGCTGGGAAAAGCTGCTGCAGGAAGAGCTACATGAGATGTAGGCAGACCTTGGGAAGATGGCAGACGGCAATAGGGAGCTTTCCTGAGTGTAGAATACGGATTCTGGCCTTTGTTTTGGCCACTCGAAGGCAGTAGACAGATCAATTGTTTGGGGTAAGATGATTAAGACACATGGGGCATGTCCACTTCACATTGTGGGGATGATCCTTCCCTTCCATCTCCAGTACTGCAGCTTTGCTGCAATTATCGTCCACTTCTAGCTGATAGACACATGACATGGCAGTCACACTTCACCTTCAACTTAATGGATTGCCACTGAGTAATGGAGGGCTCTCTTCCAAAACTGTTTTTATTAATTACTACGAGGGCTCATATTAGTGCTGGCTCTCACACACTGATGCAGCATTCTAGATTCTGCTTACTGCAGCAATCTGGTGTAAAACTCAGCCAGAGTTCTCCTCTGCTCGCCTTCCCCTCTGCTCACCTTATCTACTAAACATGTTTATTTTTCTAGATATCTGGCAACCTGGCATCTGGCCATTACCGAAGCAGACACTTCCATTAAGCAGAGAAAATAACTTTCAAGGGTAATTTTTCATTTAGCTGCATCAGTCTGGATCTCAGGTTTCTGAAGATTTAGTAACCTGTTATCTCTGCTGATCCGGGGCTAGCCCATCACTGGGTACCATCTCTTTGAAAGCTCCACAGCCAATGCCTTCTCTGCACAGTGAGAGGACAGCGGCATGCTGTGATTCAGATGGAGCTGGCTCGGTGGCTGGAGTTGTCCAGCTCACTGGATGAGCTGGTTCTTGATTTTATTCCAGTGGTGTTCACTTAAATTGAGATGTATAAAAGAAGCAGTGTAGATAAAGCATTTAGAGGGGAAGTTTCTTTCCAAAGGGTGAAATAAAGGATTGGGAATTGGGGTGAGCGTATGAGGAAAGAGTGAATCATAATGGCAGTATTGATTCTCCCTTAAAATGTTATTTTGAAAACTGATCTTGCCAGTTCTTATTATAGATTTCTTCCACCCTCAGCTGACTCACTGCCTCAAGGGTGCTTAGGAATGGAAAGGGACATTAGCTCTTTTTCCACCCCTGTTATTAACAGCACAATTCCTTTCTATGGCCTTGAGCAGCTTCCATTTGCCTGACTCACAGCACTTCCAACTCCCACAACGGCACAGTGCTGAGCATTGTAACAGAGTTGGGATAGAACTTTAGATTCTAACTTCCCTATTTACCCTATCATTTATTGTGTAACCTTGAGAAAGTTACATAACCTTTCCTTATCTCAGCTTTCTTGCTATTAAGTGTAGATTTTTCTCTCAGCTGACTGATATATTTAATGCAGAGTTGGACCCATAAAAAGCATTAAATATGCTTTCTCTACCATTAATGTTCTAAAAAATACTTTACTCCTTCCCTATCAAATATCATTTTTAGACAATGACCTTCCAAATTCCTTCACAGCTCATATATGCCAGCAAGGACAAATTCTCATATATTCTGTTTGCCTGATAACTTGACCTTCACTGTTCTTTTTAGATTTCCCACCATATTTAAATTCTTGCACCATGGAGAATTATTTCTCCATCCAAAGATGATCAATCTGACTGTTCACCAGGAATGTGTGTCCTTCCATTTGTCCCAAGGATACTCTCCAACCATGCTTGCAGCTGCAGTGTTTATCCAAGATAACCTGAGGACTACAATCCTATCCTTATCCCTAAATTTCCCAACAAAGTATCTCACTTTCATTGTTATTTTAACATTGTTCTCACATATTAATAGTCTT
The DNA here is from genome assembly GCA_004027165.1 of Ctenomys sociabilis. Lineage (NCBI taxonomy): Eukaryota > Metazoa > Chordata > Mammalia > Rodentia > Ctenomyidae > Ctenomys > Ctenomys sociabilis. The sequence goes on from PVKA01000698.1 coordinate 26,686, forward strand.
TGGAAACAAACAACATCACTCTAAGGACATATTTTCACCTTGAGAAGAGTCAGATTTCCTTCGGGCCTAAGACTGTGTTTATGAAAAATTAAATGAACATTAAACAAGCTGCACTTTTTTCTGAAGGGAAAATGTTAAGAATCTTGTTCATTAATTATCTCCATTCTAAATATGTTTAGGTTTTTTCTTTAATGAGTCTTAAATTTTTGCTGCATGACATCTTTATATAATTCTCTTTATTTAATTTCCCATTTTGGAAGTCAGTTTGACAATTTCTTACAAAACTAATCATAGTCTTATCATAAAGTCCAGAAATCAGACTGAACCAAATAAACTGAATGTTTGTATTCACACGAAGATCCTGCATATGAATGTCTGTAGTGGCTTTATTCATAGTTGTCAAAAATTGGAAGCAAGCAAGATGTGGTTCAGTAGGTGAGTGGATAAACCAAAAGTGATATGTCCCGCACAGTAAAATAGCAATTCAGAATTAAAAAGAAATGAGCTATTGAGCTACCAAAAGTATGAAGGAAAGTGAAACAGGAATTGCTAAGTGAAAAAGCCTATCTGAAAAACTATATGTTGAATGACACTAAACAGAGGATATTCTGGAGGAGGCAAACACTTGAGACAGTGGGAAGATCAGTGATTGCCAGGGTAGGAGAGGAAAGGGAAACGGGATTAGGTACTGTGAATTTTCAGGGCAATGCAACTATTCTGTAGGATACCGTACTTATCAATGCATGTCGTTATTTGGCCAAACCTACAGAATCATAAAACACACTGAACCCTAAGCTACAGTTAATAATGAATCATATTGCTTCCTCAATAACAAATGTACCACATCAATGAAAAGGGATCACAGGAGAAATTGCTGGCAGGATAGAGGACAGGGATTATATGGGGACTCCATTTCATCTGTTCACTTTTCTTGTAAACCTGAAACTTCTCTAAGAAATAAAATACATATTTTTTAATTTGAGAAATTTATAAGTCGCTTCATAGCAGCACCCAGAGGAAGATCTTTGGGATATGAAGGAAGGGTGTGTGTGTGTGTGTGTGTGTGTGTGTGTGTGTGTATGTGCGCACCCCAAGGGAGTGGGCCTATTGGGAGTCATTTTAGAATTCTACACACCTCACTATCCTGTCTTATTCTGTGATTTCTTGACTACAGCCTTTTGGACAATAGTCTAAGCTGATGTTCCCCCATACACCCAAGTTGGAACTTTTCTTCTATCTTTGTCTATATTTGCCTGGATTTTATCTAACTCTATGGTCTTAACTCCTTCCCTCCTTTCCTCCTTCCTTCCTTCCTTTCTTCCTTCCTTGTGTCTTTCCCTCTTTTGGTTATTATGATTTTTAAAAAACTTGAGGGCAGGGTCTTGCTAAGTCACTACCTTAAATTTTCTATGCTGGAAAAAGGAATTTTCCACGATGTGCTAGAACTTACCATTCTTGTACCTTGGTCTCCCCCTGCCCACTTGGCTATCAAGTGTTCCCAACTTGACTTCTCCAACATCATGCAAACTCACATCCTTATTTATATTCTGCAATATTGCCCTTGATTCAGGATCTCATAGAATATCTCTCTAGCCTCCAAAGTAGTGTTCCTATCTATAGCTTTTGCCTGTTTTAAGCAACCTCTTTATTCCTGTCATAGAAATTGCATTCACATGAATTCACAAGGGTTAGAAGCTTCATATCCAAACATCGTAGCTCATTTTCTCTCTAAGCCTTTTAAAAATTTGATTCCTGCCTGTTTTCTGTCTTGTTCTTTTGCACTGAGCACGTGTTCATGTTTCCCACAGAACTCTCCTTTTCATGTGTCTGCATTCCCTTCAGTATTATGAGTTCCTTATGAGCAGAAGTCAGTACCGCGAGCGCCTGGTACATAAAAGGCACTTCATAAATATGCATTGAAGATTGTATTTAAACTCTATCATTTTTGTTTCAAGATCCATTTAAAATTTTCATATTAAAATATGACTTCAAGAGAATGAAAAGTATTTAAATAGCAGAAAGTATGGATATGAGTATAGACCATATAGTTTTTTTATTTATCTAGATGAAACTCAGGTATTGTTATGCATGTCTGGGATATCGTTTTCTACCCTTTAAGATAAAAGCCTGGGGTCTAACATTTTATTTCCTGGGTTATACCACTATCTGTTTAAAAGGTGCAGGCCTATATTGGTTTTGATTGATTGCAGATGGATCCACCGCTTTGGTTTTCTAATCAGACAACATCACCCCACCTCTCCTCATCTTGCCCCTCCTTGTTTCATTGCTAGGGAATGCATGTCACAGAAATTTAACTATAAACTACATAGGCATTTGATTATTACCACCAAAGGCAAGTGGCAGAGACCACGGAAGTGAGTAGGATCACCTAACTGTATTTAATGGACTGTTGCAAACCACATTTCCCCACGGCAGCATTCAAATGTTCTTCCTCAGCTTGTAATTAACTGATACCCACAACTGGATAGTCTTGGCTCTTCGAGGTCCTGCTTTGCCACTACAAGCAAGGTTAACTTCTTGTGGTTACCACTTTTAAAACAAATTCTCAAGCTTGAGGACTTTGAAACTTCCTCTCACTTGCCAAGCTGCGTCGCTTCCCGATTTGCACCGTTCTTGATCTTTCTGCGCTCCTCCAGCTACCCCGAGGGTGGGCTCCTGACCTCCTCGCTAAAGGTGTAAACGACGCCAGGGTAGGGACTGCTCTGCGGTTCTCCCAAGCTCCTCCTTCCCGGACGGCGACAGCTCTTTGATGCAGAGCTTGGGAAGCAGGACAGGGGACACTCGGGGTGCAGCTGGCCGCGGCGGACACCGGCTGCCGAGTCCGCAGAGGCCGCGCGCGCTCCTTGCAGAGCGAGGACCCCGCGGGCCACGGCGCCCCCGCCCGCCTCTCGAGCAGGGCCGACGCGGACCGCTGTCCACAGTGGGTGGTGCTGAAAGCGCGGAGCGCGCGGGGGCGCGGCGTTGAGCTCCTCGGAGCGCGCCCCTGCCCGCCGCTCGGCGCCCGCAGCCCTCCCCTGCCCGCGCAGCCATGTTCCACGCGCGGGGCGGGCTCGGGGAACGGGAGCGAGACGCGGGAGCGGGGCGGAGAGAGCCGGCTCTGCCTCGGTAAGGAGCGCATGAGAGCTGGGGCGGGCGGCGCGAGGAGGCGGCGGCGGCCGGCGAGGAGCCCGCGCCGGGTCCTGCGGGAGGACTCCCCGGAGCCACCATCATGGTGAAGAGGAAGAGCTCCGAGGGCCAGGAGCAGGACGGCGGCCGCGGCGTCCCCCTGCCCATCCAGACCTTCCTGTGGCGCCAGACCAGGTGAGGGGCGCAGAGGGCGCGCGCGCCGGGCCGGGCGCTTCGGGGTTGCCGCGAGGCCGCGCCGCAGCCTGGAGCTCCCCCGTCTGCGCCTGGAAAAACAGCCCTCCGCGTCCGCTTGAAAACGCGCATTAAAAATATTTCGGTGAAGTTTGAGGACAAGCAGATTGACAGTTTGGGAATGAATATGAACATTTTTCTGGGGGTTGTGGGGGAGGGCAGAGCGGCTGAAGGAGGGGGCAGGGAGCCAGGGAAGATAATTATGACTGGTTGGGCTCCTGCGTCCAATTCCCTCTCCGCTCCTGCTGTAATTCCAGCCCTGTGACCTGTTGTTTTTCCAGCCCCTGTTTGGCGGGTATCTGCAGTGCCCACTTGTTAACCATTTTTGCTCAGATTCAACTAGCATAATCTCTCTGGCTAACGCGTCTGAGAAAGATGTTTGATAACGGATTTGTTCTCCCAGACAAGTCCGAAACCTATTACAATAAACAGTGAACAAAATTTATTATTGTTGTTATTATTGTTATTATTTTCAGATATTATCAGATAAGACATTAGATTGTGGAAATCACGATTCCCAGCCTGGTTTCTGTTCAGTTTTTCTCATGGCCCTACACATGAGCGATGCACCACTTCTGACCGTTGGGGGCTTACAATTGAGCTAGGTAAAAGTCTTCAGAATAAGAGTGGATGTGGAAAATTAGCTTTTTTTATATACGTAATTACACATGTAAAAGCCAACATCGTCAGCTGTTCAGCACCTTGTCATTAACAAGCTATAAAGAAGCTTAGAATTTAAGCTGCATAGCATCATGCCTTTTTCATGTCATAAGGGTGCTTTAAAAGAAAATTTACTCGTGTTTGTAACAAATATTTCTTATTAATTTTTCAGTGCTTTTTTGAGGCCTAAATTGGGGAAGCAATATGAAGCTTCTTGTGTGGTATGTGATTTTTACCATTTAATGATCATTTTCATAGTCTGTGTTGTAATTTGAATCCAAAGAAAGACTAAATCATACTGACTGTACATTATTAATCCACTCGGCCAATATTATCGAGCACCTACCATGTGCAATGCACAACTGTACTCCTGGAATAGAGCCAAGAAGAAACAAACTTGGTGTTCCATTCTAGTAAGAGGCACACAGGTCACAGACAAATAGGTAAGTAAAGTACAAAAGGAACCAGATGGTGATAAGCACTGTGTAGAAAAATTAAGCAGCCAATGTTAGGAATCATTATGATGGGAGTTTTAATGTGTAAGCAGGAGGTGGATGAGGCTTAGCTGCTGAAGCCATGCTTGGGCAAGATGAAAGAAAGGACACCGGAATACCTTGGCATGGAGATTGCAGAGAGAACTGCAGGTTAAAGGACCTGCACCTCCAGTGGGAAGTGAAGGAAAGATGGGAGAGACTGAGCAATGGAAGGGAGGGCACAGCGATAACTGCATCGGGTAGTAGAGGGCCTTTCAGGGCAAAGGTGAAAAGTCAATTAATCAACAGCACTGAGGCCATCATGTAGTGCAGAGGAGGAGGGCCTGGGAGCATACAAATAATAGACAAATCTGTACCCTCAGGTTTTGCATGGGTTTTCAAATCAGAAAATGAATGATATAAAATAACTGAGGGAACAATGTTATTAAAGTGTACACAAAATAAATAATGAGAAATGAATAATGTCTGTGAGAGTCTAACTGAATCCATAGTACTGGAGACCCCCCCATTTTACTAACTGAGATAATAAGATGAAATCCTGAAGCAAAACTGAAATGAACTTTAACAGACTGCATTAAAATTTGGGCCTTTCACAAATGTCTTTTCATTGTATATGGTATAATGTAAAAGCAGAAACCTACCTATTTATGTCTTTCTGGTTAGAGTTCTAAGTTGCAGTGGAAGCCAACTGGAGAGTTAAATGTGCGTGCACCCACACCACACACACACACACACACACACACACACGTGGGAATTTGTTTTGTGTATCCTGTCTTTTACCAAGAGATATTTTTAAAGTATAAATTTCTTGTAAGAATCTGTTAGTGGAATTAAAAATCATCTATGATTGTATTGTAAGTCTTTTTATTATTATTATTATTATTATCGTTGTTGTTGTTGTTGTCTTTTTGAGACACGGTGTCACTATGCAGCTCAGGCTGGCCTTGAGCCCACTTTGTAGCCCAAGCTGATCTCTAACTCACAATGATCCTCCTGTCTCAGCCTCCCAAGTACAGGGATTATAGGTGTGTGCCGCCACACCCAGCTGATATTTTAATGTAGTTACAAAATATGAAATTGTTAAATCATATTTATGTTAGGTAGATAGATATGGATAAAGGTATACAGATATCAGCATAGAAAACAATTTCCAGGATGTAAAAATCATGAAAAAGAAACATTAGTAACGTTTAAGAAGAAAATCACATCAACTTCCCAGAACTCCTTGTGAATCTGAAGTACAGAACTGATCCTCTCTACTATATCCATTGGGTTGTATAAATTCCTTCTCATCTGTCAGTCACCTTTTATTTAATGACACTTAGATGTATGAGCACTGAGGAATTTAGATGTATTTGGATTTTACCAGCATATCTAAAGGCTTCTATTTAATTTCTTAAAAGAAAAAACAAAGATTACATCTGAGTGTATTCCTTACCAAAACTTCAGTGTACCTTGCATTTATGAAGGTGAACCAGGCTGGAGAGAGAGCTCCGTGGCTTAAGTGCCTGCCTGGCAAGTACATAGTCCTGAGTTCAGATCCCAGTACCACAAAAATAAAATAAAATAAAATAAAGGTGAACTTTTTGATTAAAAAGGTAAATAATTTTATTGATTAATAATAGTAAACCATGTTTGTTTCATAAATAGCCTAGTAACACAGGACAAACATCTGGTAATAACATTAAAACAACTAAGACCTGTAGTATTTTGATCTTTCACCAAGATCATTTTGCAATTTCCTTGATTATTTGGTGCATCAGTGTAAACCATGTTCCTACTATTCTAATATTTCAGTTTTCCTTTCTTCAGTACCATATAATGACATTCTTTTCCACCCTTAAATAAAATTTGAGTAGGACCACCTCATTTTTGTTTTAGGGAGCTTTAGTCTCAGAAAAACATCCTTGGCAGAGCAAGGAGATTCAGCAGGCAGCAAGCCTCCTTACTCTCTACTCCTGTTTTCTCTCCCTTTCTCTTTCTGTGCTCAACAAACAGTAAATGTGCTTTGATTTTTCTAGACAGTAGACAGTAGGTTAAGGAGTGCTCTGTCAGGTCATGGCTTGGGACATGGGCTAAATCAGGAACTTCAAAATCAGATTTCTTGAGAGTCCTGTCTTAGTTAATATATGCTGAACAAACTGACATAAATTCCCTCCCTTAAGACAGTTTTGTGGATCACATTTCATTTTGGTCTGCAGTTGTGACAGCCCCTTTGGATGACTCAATGTTGTACAAATATTATATTAAAAAACATCTCGTGGGATTATAGTACTTAGAGTCTTTGTTAGAGCAAGCTTATTTTGACAGAAATAGGATTACTTAGCAATTCAAGCCATATATTTTGGATCAGAGACCTGCAAATGAACAGCAACAAAAAGAAATTATAAGTGGCCCACTGAAGGCCAACACACACATGGTGACAATGTGAGTGCATCTTAAAGAATTTGACCCGGTGATTTGTATCATCTACAGTTTAGGGGACCTAGATGTGCAGTGTTTACCAATCAGAATCTCCTGTCCCTTTTTCACATGCCTTTTTTAACCTACAGTCCTTTGAACGAGTGCTTGTAGAAAACAAATTGCACGGCCTTTCTCCTGCCCTGTCTGAAGCCATCCAGAGCATTTCCAGGTGGGAACTGGTGCAAGCAGCTCTGCCGCATGTTCTCCACTGCACAGCAACCCTCCTCTCAAACAGGAACAAGCTAGGTTGGTGCTCCTGCGTTGCCTATTCATAGCACTGTGGTCCTTTCTATCAAACACACATGAGAACAGCACGCACTGGGAGTTCACCGTGGTCCCAGGCACCGCGCACAGATGCTGTCATTCAGTCCTCACAGTTGCCCTTGCGTTGCTACCATCAGAATTTCCAAGGTACCAAAGGGGGAACTGGTTATCTTGTTTTTTATTTCTTAACTGGCAATAGATCCTTTTCTTAAACACTAAAGTCTTGTAGGTAAGCCAAAGCCAGGGATTTTCTCTCTGGCATATTCACTGTAGTTATTTCCCCAGCTGTGTAATGTACTGAGTGAGTGAGTGTACATGTATATATGTTTGCACATATATAAAGATTATTTTGCAAATTGTTTTTATCACTGGAAATGTGGCCTAGCCATCTACCCCACATTAGAAGACACAACCTTCTCTGTTTCTTCTGCTTCTCTCATGAACTTCTCTGCTCCAACACTACCTTTATAAAGGGACCTTTCAGATTCTGTTGTCCAAAATAGAATACTCACTATCTTCAGACCCCATACTTTTGCACCATGCTGCCTATTTAGTGGCATATCTGGGATCTGATTCTCATAGATTATACTGCATGACTTGCAGCCAAAAGAAAACTCCCCCCCAAAAAAATAATAACAATAGCAAGCCCTGCCAGCAGTTATTGCTAGTACTATAGGAAAATATTAGTGTCTTATGGGGAACTGAGGCACAGAGCAAAGTATTTTCCCAGATCAAAGCATTAAATTATTGGTCATCTCAAGGTTTACCTTCACCTGGCTGTGTGGTTGTTCTGTGCAGGCCATCAGGATAAACTGGGTGTTGCTGAGACAAAACTCCTGCACACCTTGCACTGGATGCTTCTGGAGGCCCCGCAAGACTGCAACAGTGAGCGGTTTGGGGGCACAGACCGAGGATCCAGCTGGGGTGGTAGCAGCAGTGCATTCATCCATCAGATTGAAAACCAAGGCTCCCCGGGGCAGCCCTGCCAAAGCAGCTCTAATGATGAAGAAGAGAACAGCAGGAGGAAAGTCTTCCAGAACTCCATGGCCACTGTAGAGCTCTTCGTGTTTCTGTTCGCCCCTCTGGTACACAGGATCAAGGTAAGCGGGAAGCTAGTGCTGGGGGCAGGGCAGATGCACTTGAGGCTTCCAGTGACATTCCTTTGATCTGTAGTTCTTGACTTTGTATGATCTTATAAGCCAAGGTACTAAAAGTTCTATTTTTCACTAAACTGATAGACATTCCTTCAAAACCATCAATATTCATACATCCTTTACTCAAAAGTCAGTATTTCTTCACCTGCCTCAAAATAATGCCCAACATATTAAACATTGTGTATAAGGTCGAGCATGATCTAGAGCTTAAATTCTTTTCTTAATATGTCAACTGTCAGTCTCTACTGACCACTTCATGATCCGGCCACAGGGGCCATTTAGTATCCTAATAGCAGTTGAGCAGTTGTTCTAGTTCCCTTTTTGCTCAATACCATGTGTTGAAATACGGAGAAAAAGTTGACTTGCATGGTGATCCAGTTTGGAGCCCTTCCCTGAATGCACTTTTGCTCTCTTCCCTGCCCTCCTATCTCTGATGTCTTCCTCTCATGGTCCAAACTCCAACTTCACTCTCATCATTTGCATAAAGATTTCACCCTGCCCTTCGCTATGGAGACTTGGTCACTGTCTCTTCCATGTTTGATAGCATTTTTAACTACTACCACCCTCTACCTCGTATTTTCACATGAGCATGTCTTTCTCATCAATTCCCTCACAATTCATATCCCAACACCTTAAAAAGTTCTTCTTTGATTGTTTTTGTGCCATGGGCATATTCTCCTACTTCCTTTTTGTTTCCCTTAGCATTTGTTGCATCCTGAATTATCATGTTTGTGTGCTGGTTGCCCATCATGCACACGTGAACAGAGCCCCTCGGATAAAGAGTTGCTGCTTGTCATGGCATTACTATATCCTTAGTGTGTAGACCAGATAGATAGATAGATAGATAGATAGATAGATAGATAGATAGATAGATAGATAGATAATCTGTATCTATCTTTCTACAAATATCTATATCTATATCATCTATATCTATATCTACATATAAACCTTTTTAATGATTTGCTCATTGAGAAAATCTAAGTTACTTTCAAAGCTGATCCAAGTCTAAAAATAGCAATTACATGTGCATGCAAGTCCTCAAAATGGAAAAGATAGGAAAGCATATTCTTAGAAATAGCTCAGAAAGTTGTCTGTGTGTCCACAAATATCACCTGCATTAGAAAACTGGGAAATCCCCAGCCTGCCATGCCAGCTCCAACCCTGGGGTGTGCGGAGACAGCGATTGAGACTGGGAATGGTGGCATGTCTGTAATCCCAACACTTGGGAGAGCTGTAAACAGGAGGATCACTACAAGTCGGATCTTTGCAGTGAGACCCTGTAGACCCTGCCCTAAAATACAGAAAGAAAGAAAGAAAGAAAGAAAGAAAGAAAGAAAGAAAGAAAGAAAGAAAGAAAGAAAGAAAGAAAGAAAACTGGAAAAACAGGAATACACAAGTTTACTGGGCACTGTGAAGACTGAATGGGTTATAGTACTTAGCCTGACACACAGAAAGCATCAACAAAGGTTGGCTGTTTTTCATGTTGCTATTTTATTTCATATTTGCTATATTTCATATTTGCTATTTTATTGTGATTGATATTTTGTAATATTGATAGAGGAGCAACTAAGTTCTCTTTTAGAAGAAAATATACATAGTTGGGAAAGCTCAACTAGCACCCTCAAGTTTTACCTGTGGCCTTTAAATGGAACTCTTACAAAGGAATAAAAAAATGCATAGAACACTGCACAGTGATTGATAAACAGTAAATCATTATTACTATTAGCTCTGTTTATATCATGCCTATTTTTTGGTCATTTTCTCCTTGCTAGGAGGGAAGTATTGTTCTAGGTGCTACAGTGAATGAATGATGTTGACTCAGGATATTTTCCTGAAGATCTTTTCCAGTTGAGCAAAGCAGATTTTTTCCCAGTGTTGTTTGGGAATCTTCATATGAAGAATTCTTAGCCTTGGCAATATTGGCATTTGGGGCCAGCTATTTCTGTGTCATAGGGTGATTTCCTTTGTAATGTAGGATATTATTATATTCTGTCTTCTATTCACAAGATGCTAATAGCATTTCCTCTTGCAAAAGCTGTGACAAACACAAATGACTCCAGGGGTCACCACTGTCCCTACATACTCAAGTGAAAATGAATCATCGTTCATTGAGAACTGGTACCCTAGGTCTTCCTTTTCTTGCAGGTAATGCATCTGGGTCTGTCTTTTCCCATCCAACCTACACCTGTGTTGTCTATCCTTTGACAGCACAACTTTTACTTTCGACATTCAACCCTAGATTGAAACAAAATTGTACATGTTCTGGTCCTAATCCAGAGATCCACCTGCTGTTCATGAAACCACATCCCTCTAGAGTGATGCTTCTTCAAAGCTGTGATAGCTTACTGTGCCACCAGCTTGTCCCCTTGCTCCTTGGCTTTACTCCCTACAGCACAGCAGGTTGTCCCTCACGTAGGAAGGCTGCCTGAGAGGCCAAGGTTCAGTCAAGGCCACCGCTCCACAACTTCATCTTCCACATACTCCTCAACCTCTTACTCTTGCTTCTGCTTCATGCTATTGCATGACAGATCATTTTCACACATCATTTCTAATTTTTGCAACCACCTACATAGGGTGGGTATTTCTACTTCTGTTTAGCCATGAAGTAAGCTGAGGTTTAGAGAAATAATAGTTAAGCTGGTTAAAGTTAGATTCACATCCAATTCCATCTGACTTTCTACAGAATTTTGTTCAAGGCTCTGCACTGGAGCTATTTTCACCAGCTTGTTAGTAGCCTCTGAGCAGTTGAAATTCGTCTCTATTTTGTAGTACACATTTCATCTGTCTTTGAAACAACACCATGCTTTTCTTTATTTTAAACTTTTTCTCAATGATACCATATTCTGTCAATTGTTCTTTTGTTCCTAATTATTTTTGCTTCATCTGTTGTAGCTCAATTTCTTTGCCACATTGACCTTGATGTTCTCCAGAAATTCCTCTTGGTCACTTTCTTCTTCTTACTACATTTTCCTCAGAAGAACGTTTTCCCTGCTCCAGTTTCATTTACTATTTCTATTGTATAGGCTGAGATCACTGAATTCTCCTTTCTAAAGCAGGCTCCTCTCTTGAAATCTAGACCAAATTTTCAACTGATTTCTCCAAATAGCTGACTCCCTGGAGTGAGCCCTTGTCCCTGTATTCTGTATTTCAGATCACTCACACAAACTCAGATGCCCTTTTCTTACTCTCTTATCCTTACCTGAATGAGCCACTAATCACAGAACCCTACCCATTTTGTTTCCTAAATAATTATCAAATTATAGCATCTTAACACATCTTATGATCTCTATTTATTGCCTTAATGTAAGCTGTCATCATCTCTTACCTGGACTTTGTACTTCCTACCTGGATTCACAATCTCCTGGCTTCTCCATATAATGCAATGTCAGTACCAAAATGATCTATATGAAACATGGATCTGATCTACATGCTTAAGACAATATTTTGGTTTCTCATCATTCGGAGAGTGAAACTCCAGCCTCTAAGTCTGGTACACTTGGCTCTTCACATACTTGTCTATTTCTTCTGTGTGTGAGACCTAGATATTTGAAGCCTCCTCAAGAATAAAGTTTTTGGAGGTAGGGAGATAGCTCAGCAATGTTAGAACCTGCCTGGAAAGTGCAAGAAACTGAGTTTTATCCCCAGTACTACACACAGGAGTGCTATGCTGGCCACTGGAACCAGGTGTGATGGCGCATGCCTGTAATCCCAGCACTGGGGAGGCTGAGGATCACTGCAAGTCTGAGATGCATAGAAAGACCATGCGCCAAATAAATTAATAAATAAATAAGTGCAAAGAAATATTTAAAAAGAATAAGGTTTTTTTTTTGTTGTTGTTATTGGTTTGGTTTGGTTTTAAAGTCATTTGCAAACAAGTCCTGCTGCCTGGAATGTTCTCATGCTTGACTCCTCTACCCAGAAAACTATCCATGCTTTAGGACTTCATTGGAAATCCATCCTTGCTCCTTCTGCATTTCCATAATATTCTAGGGACATCTTTGTTGTAATACTTAGTTTATTGCCATTGTCATCTCTCTATGTGCTTTCCCTCCAAGATTCTGAATGGTTTTAAGATAGTAATTATAACTTCACAGTTATCATGATAACTAACATAGTATCTGTGTTTAGAAGGTACTTAGTATTTGTAGAATGAATGAATTTTCCAATCTAACTCTAATATAAATGACTCATTAATTTCTAAGTCTATTATTTAATATACATTTCGCTATTCTTTTAATTTATAATGAGCTCAAATATTTCATATGAAGTCAACAGTCTAAGAATCCTGTCAAAGAGAACTGTTAATTTTAGGCTAACAATCTCATCAGTGAAAGTCATAAGCATTTTTTAAGTAGAAAACTTAAAATATGTTCTCATAATGTTATAATTTTGTAATATTCATTTATTCCTTCAATATATTCTCTGGAGTACTAACTGCATGCTAGACACTATTTAAAGTACTGGAGAAACAACAGGAAACAAAGCAAAATACATGACCTCTAAAGGATTTCGGCAGTATCTATATATGCAAAATGAACAAGCTTAAAATGGAACTTAAAATAGTAGTTGTTTGACTAATTCTAAAAGACTAGTAAAGACATTTAAAATTGTTTGGAGATATCATGGGAGCAGACCTTCGGTGGAAGCAAGCAAAGCACCTGAAGTGTAGAAAGATAGATTCTACCAGTATTTATAACTTCTGGTTTTTCTCAGAACATTTTAGACCATCTGCTCTACAACTGTCTAAATGATGAAATACTGCCTTCTCCAGCTGTCAAGTTGCTGCTCGTATGTGTCATATATCACTGTGTTGTATCAGAGGACTCTAGAAGAGAAGTGGAGGGCCCAGAGTTTGTGCCTTTCATCAGCTAAAAAAGACTTACAAAAGAGCATAGCAACATGACAGAGAGGAGCCCATGGATGTTACAAGTATTTGAGCCTGAAGAGTGATTGGATTTAGTGGGTACTATTTGAAGAAAATGTAAATATATTCATTCATTCTCATGGGTAAATGCTCAGAACTCAACTAGCCCCCAAAATATATGTTTGCATCTTGGGACTTATCAACGTAAAATATGCTGAAAGTCACTGCCAGGGAGTGCTAAGTGTCACGTTGACGGAGCAGGATTTTAGAACAAGGTCTTAATATTTATTTTCTATGGCAGTTTCCATGGGAGTTTTATTTGTGTCGAGATTACTTGTGAGAATCATAGAAAAGGATTGAGCCCAGAAAAACTAAGAGATTAATAAAACCAAGTCAATTAATATTTGACTTCTTGAATTTCTGGAGGCAACCCCAGTAGGCTTTACTTAATGTGAATTCCTTGCTTGCTGGATAGTGCCATGCAGACTTTCATGTTCATTTTAGGGGAATATGGGTTACCCTCCTCTAACCCCCAGACCTATATGTCTAGCTTCTTTCTTAGCATCTCTAGCTGTGTCTAATAGGCATCTCAAACTTAGCGTGTTATGCTTCTGAAATTCCTGTCTGTTTTTCCACATCTTGCCGACTTTTTATAAATGGCAAAGCCAAATTCCTAAGTCTGCTTCTCCACATCTTGCCCATTTTTGTCAATTGCAAAGCCAAAAGTCCTTCACATCTTTTTCTCTCTCACATTTTACTTCTTACTACCAAATTCTGTATCTTCAAGACATATGCAGAATCTACCACTTCTATTAGCACCTTCACCTCACTTTCTTTAACTTAGATGATTAAAACAGCTTCCTAAATCATCTGTCCTTCCACCTTTGACATTTCTAACTATTCCCAGTAGTTTAAGTGAATCTGTTAAAATGAATGTCCAGTCATACACTGCCACTCGAAATTCTCCAAACGTCTTCCCTCATTACTTAGCAAGAGCCAAAGTCCTACCTATGTCTTATCAGACAGTAAATTATCTGGCACTTCTCTGGCCTTGTTTTTTTTCTACTCTTCGTGCCCTTTGATATCAGGCACAGAGTTTACTGCATGCTTCTTAACACACTAGACAAACTTAGAGCCTCGGCACTGTTGATTCTCTTTAATGGCAGATTTTTCCTAGAGATAACTTCACAGAAGCTCTTTTATGTAATTTAGATCTTTACTCAAAAGACACCTACTCACCATATTTCCGTGACCTTCCTGTGCAAGGTGTCAACTCCTTGCCTGACACAGCCCTTGAAATGCTTTATTTCTCTTTTGACCTGGTAGCAGGGATTCCTATGTGCTTTATTCTCTGTTGTATTCAAGAATCAAGAATAGTGCCAGGTGCATATGTGTTCTATAAATATTTGTAGAATAAATGTGGAATGAGTTAGACTAAACGCTTTGAGCATTGCCCTGTTGTTTCCACAGCACTCCTAGAGGCTTTCCCACTGTAGGCATTGCTGTGGTTGGGCTGTAGATGGGGCTAGGCCCTGCCTAACTTTTTGCTTTGTGGAAGAACCATTGCTATACCCATGTGTGAACCTGCTCAGAGACTGCATCAGTACTAATGTGGGACCTTACTCAGGCAACATATCAGCCTTGTCAGCTGAAGATTGCTGGATATTCAGCTACACTGATCGATCATTTCAATCAGTTTTGACATTTTGTTTGTTATTTTGTTCTTTTTCCAATTTTTTCTTAGCTCTTATGCTTTTTGTTCGGTAGATGTCATTGGTGGCTGCTTTTAAGAGTCATTGCGGGAGATTTAGAAATCCTCACAGGTTCTAATTTAATGTGTCTGTAAAGGGAGAGAAGCAAGACCTAGGCCTCCCTGTATTTTAAAAGCTCCACAAATGATTGTAGCATACAACTTAGGGTTGCAAATCACAGTGCTAAGTAAATTTTGGGTCTCCGGTGTCATCACTAATCTATGGTCACATCCTACGCTTCCATCCTTATATGGTTTTGAGAGGCAAAGGTGTCTAAAAGGCAATGTTGACAATGCTATAGATTTTGATTTTCTCTCTCTCTCTCTCTCTCTCTCTCTCTCTCTCTCTCTATGTCGGCGGAACTGGGGATTGAACTCAGGCTGTTGCGCTTGCCAGGGAAGCGTTTATTCTACTGAGCCATCTCCCCAGCCCGAATGCTATAGATTTTGATTTATACACGGTGAGGTTGAATTTTAAATACCCCAGCTTCTCAAAGGAATGCAGTGATGAACTAGAGAATACAATCCTGAAAGAGATCTTCAATTATAGATGAGCTGTGTGAGCATGGATTGTTAAATTAGCCCAATTCAGCCAATATTTATTGACTATTATACACATAGTTCTTTTTTTAAAAGGTCTTATTTATTTATTTATTTATTTATTTATTTATTTATTTATTTATTTATTTGATACGGGGTCTTGCTACACAGCTCAGACTCATAGGCCCTCCTGTCTCAGCCTTCCGAGCTCTGGAATTACAGGCGTGCATTACCACGCCCAGTTTCAGGGGCCAGCACTGCACGCCCAAGGTTCTGGGATGGCATGGCATGCATTATTGGAGATCAAACTTGGAGCACTTGCCAGGCAGGCATCTAGAACACCAAGCTATTTCTCCAGCCCCTCTGCACACAGTTCTTAATGCTGTATCAATCTTTGACAGTTCCTTGGAGATTAGCAATGGTTGGTCTGTCAAACAGTTAGATATTACAAAATAATATACACTATGAAGGGTCAAAATATATGTATCTGATTACATGAAATGTAAGAGAGATGGACTGAAAAATATGTAAAAAGTCCAAGTAGATGGCATCTGGGGATATTACCTGTGAGGGAGAAATTAGGGTAATTAAATAATTAAGAAGAATTAAAATGATAACCACAAGTGGAGAGATCTACCAAAACTCTTGGAATAAAAAACTCTCAATTACTGCAAGTACAAAACAATAATCTATGTTCTATGCATTACCCAAAGCTGCATTTTGGTTAATGTTTTGATTTTACATAAAGTCAACCACTATGCAGTAAGTAGTCTGGGTCATTGGTTTACCATAGCAACACTCATCTGAAAATAAAAAGTTTAGTAGATCAACCACTCCAAGAAATAATCTTAGGAGTGATGCACCCGCGGATCCCTTCAACCAGTCCTTAGGAGCCAGTTACTGCACATAGATTTTCTCTGCCCCCAGGAGTCTGACCTCACCTTCCGACTGGCCAGTGGGCTCGTCATATGGCAGCCGATGTGGGAGCACAGACAGCCTGAGGTCTCCGGCTTCACAGCTCTGGTAAAGCCCATCAGGAACATCATTACAGGTTTGTTACCTACCTACCCTGTGTGATGGTCATGGTGGAGCCGTCTCGTGCGGGAATGATGGTGGTGGGATGACTTGCCCTTAAGAAGCTAAGAAGAAATGGATCTCTGTGGCAGGTTTTCTGGGTGTCAGGTACAAGGCTTATAACTCTAGAAGCAATACTAAACAAAGGACACATGCTTTTCTGCTATGTGACTTTGGGCAAGACATTTCAGGGGCCAGCCAGATAGCTCAGCAGACTAAAGCTCCTGCTTAAGCAGAACTCAGGGGCCTGGGTTCTATCCTGGGCACCACAAGCCATGCCGGCCCCGCCCACTGGGGGGGTTAAAACAGCAACTGAGACTGTGCATAGTGGCACGTGCCTGTAATCCCAGCCCTTGGGAGGATGAAGAGAGGCAGATCACTATGAGTCCAATCTATGTAGGAAGACCCTGTACTAAATACATAAAATAATTATTAAAAAAAAAGACATTTCAATGTCTCATGCCTCAGTCCTCAGGTGTATGATGTGATTTTTTTTATGTGATTTAAAGAATCAGATAAATAGTACTTGTAGGATTACTATGAGGAATAAATAAGTTAATAAATGTAAAAGCTGAGAAGTGTCTGGCACAGGGTGAGTAAGCAGTAGCTATTATTGTAATTATTATCATCAACAACATCATCATCATAGGTGGAGTAGAGATTCCTTCATAAGCTCATCTTAGTATTTGGTTGTATCAAAGCATTTCATTTCAGCAGTTGTCCAGGGATTTCATCTTACTGTTGAGTTGGAGAACAACCATAGCTTGACTGCAAAGCTCACAGGAGGCTCCTATAACATGTACTCACACATGTGACTTGCTGTGGGGATGCAGCGCAAGCCTCTTGAGTACTTCTGTTATGTACAAGAGATGGCAGTACCATCTTTGAATGTCCTAGTAGGAAAAGAGAATGCATCCCAATGAAGCATTTTATAATAAGTGCCTTATGCATTCCATCCTTCTGTTTACAAACTTTTTAGCACAACAATAAAGTTTTAAAAAACATGGAAAATCTACAGATGCATATACACAAATATATCTTAAAAGTTAGACACACAAATATATATGTATACAATTTACTTAAATTTGTAAGATGTTTGTGTAGACGATAGAGGATTATGCATATAAAAAGGCTCTATAAGTGGAAGAAAACTATGAGCAAGTTTTTATATACTTTTCCCCTAACATGATCACATGACACATGCATTATGCCAAGGAATTATGTAACCAAGGAATGCCATGTTATTTATATATTTAATGAGATGTTTATAGTGACAATATAGACATTTTGAAAGGCAAATGACATAGCAAAAGTAAATTAATGACATTGTTTGCACATTTAAAACAGTAATTCTTGAAATATATCATACAATTAAGAGTGATGCTCTGTCATAGCTAACAAATGTTAAGTTCTACATGGGGAAAGGTGTCCTAGCCAGAAATCTACTTCCGATTCTGTGTTGGAAGGGACAACCACTTTGGATTTAAGCAGGTGAACAGTTAAGTACAGGACAGATGTAAGACTTTAAAATAAAAACTAAAAATAGAAATATATAGGAGGAAAAAAATACATTTAAGTGTAACAAAAATTAGTGAAAAGCCATATATTCATGATGTATTGGTCAAGGAAATTTAATTTTAAATAATTTTTTTATCTTTCTGCATGTATAGGGCAGCAGCCACTTCAAAATTTGGGCTCACTGTCCCACTTCTCCACTCCCTCTTTCTCTCTTTCTCTCCCTCAGAGGCAGAGTCAAAGTACAGGGCTTTCACATGGTAGGCAAATACCCTATCACTGAGCTACACCCATAGCACCCTCTCTCTCTCTCTCTCTCTGTCTCAGTCTGTGTCTCTCTGTCTCTGCCTCTCTGTCTCTCTTTCTGCTCTCTCTGTCTCTCTCTCTGTCTCTCTCTCTCTCTCTCTCTCTCTCTCTCTCACACACACACACACACACACACACAACTCTCACTTAACACACATACAAAAACTGTTAAGAGATCATATCCGTCCATGCAAGCACATGCACTAGGCACCTCACCCTCTCCTGGTTTGGGGTGATACTCAGAGCTGGTTTCTTTCCCCTGTACTTGTTCCCTGAAATGATGCCCAGCATCTGAGGGGGACTTGGTCTCACAGGCTAAATAGGATGGCCAGAAAAAACAGTGCCACATGATGGCCTTGGAAATTCCTTTCCTCCTCACCACTCTTACTCACCATTCATGTGAGGCTTTGGCCCCTTAGCTCCCAACAGTTCCTGATCCCAAGGTACATTTGTAACTAGCTTGACTCTTAGTTGAAGGATAGCTTCACGTGTTGGTTGAAATAGACTATAGAGTCACACAGCCTGGGCTGAGATCTTCATGTGTTACGTGAGCTTGGGCAAGTTAGACACCTTTTTTCCTTAATTTCTTCATCTGTAAAATTGATAATCTTTCAGAATTATAGGGTTATTGAGAGTCTTGTTTTAATATACATAGATGCTTAGAAAAGGACTTGGTGTATAGTAGCTTATTTTAGCATCATCCACTGTTTAATACCTTGACCTACTGAATCAGACTGAAGAACTCATTATCTACACTGATAAACTGGATGCATTAAGATTTTTGAATTAGGGCCAGCTAGACAGCTCAGCAAACTTAAGTGCCTGCTTAGGCAGGTGCAGTGACCAGGGTTCTATCCCCAGCCTGTCCTGCCAGACCCGCCCTGGGCACACTGAGACATGACTGAGCTTGGACGTGGTGGCACGTGCCTGTAATCCCAGCACTTGGGAGGCTGAAAACAGGAGGATCACTCTGAGTTAAATCTGTGTAGTGAGACTCCGTAAACACTGTACTAAATACATTAAATTTTTAATTGGACACTTAATTTCTTTTACAACATCTATCACAAAATGACAGTGATCTATTATTAAAATGTGTTTTATCTTAAATGATGTTAATTTGTGCAATAAGATAAACCTATACTCTTATAAAATTCATGATGGAATTTCTTTTATCTTTGTAGCTAAGAGAAGTTCTCCTATCAACAGCCAACGTCAGACCTGTGAATCCCCAAATCAAGACACAGGACATGGAGAGGTTAGTTTATTGTTTTTAGGAGAAAAAAAGAAATGAATTCTTTGATATAGTATGGAGAAAAAGATATGTGTCTGGAATCACACTACGGAGCTAATGCCCTCTCCTGCTTCCTGAACGGGCAGCTCTGAACATCCTCAGGTTTTCTGTGAGTCAAATTTGAAAATTAATGTTATTCATCTCACAAAAGTGAACAAGATGACACATGACTAGTGTGTTGTCTCCATTCTTATGTGGAAAATAGTGTTTTATGCCAATGGTGAGCGTGTAACAATCAATAAATGTCACATTAAAGTATCATTGCCTTCTCAGTCATTACTAAACACTTCGATGTTTGTTAAGCAGCTCCAGTATAGGTTGAGGAGTGTCCCAGGAAGTGAGAAGCCAGGAGTAGAAAGGAAGCACAAGATCCATCCCTGTCTCTTCAGGAACCTAAAGTTTCATGAGAAGCCAATATGTAACCCATAAAGCAGAACATGAAAGATAAAAAAGCAATATAATTTGAAACAAATTTGTCACATTTGATTTATGAAGGAAAGAAATAAAAGCCATACAGAAATTTATATATTGTTATTAACTTAATATAGCTTTACGTAACCAGTCTCCACTTTCAGTCCAATAGGTAGAAATCAAAACTTGCTGCCTTCCATTAATATTGGTCTTCTTTTCAACAGTGTATTATCATCAGGACTATCATACTCTTTCCCACATGCTGGAAATTTTAAGAGTCCTACTGTATCTACCGTTTACTGAACAATGGCTTATACTATGGTTCATATGCTTTAAGATGTACATTAACAGGTCAGGAAGATAGCTCGGCAGTCTAAGCACCCGCCTGCCAAGTGCAAGGGCTCAGGTCCAGCCCGTGGTACTGCATGCTGTGCCGACCTGCACTGTGCTGGCCACTGAAAATAGATGTGTGGTGCAAGCCTGTGATTCTAGCGCTGGAGAGGCTGAGACAAGGAGGATCACTACGAGGCTGAGCTGTGTAGCAAGACCCTATACCAAATAAAGAAATAAATCTTTATACAAAAGAGAGAGCGAGGAAAGGATGTTAATATCCTGCACCTGAGTGTGCTTAGCAGTCTTTGGCTTCTTACCACGATCCTGTCTGAGAGGGTCTTCAGGTTGTGGTCAATTGTGCGACATGAATTTGGTCATTTCCAGCATTGAAATTTTTTCTGAGGGGTTAATGAGCTAAAAGGTGAGGGAGAATAATTGGTCATTCTTTTCAAAAAAATAAAAATAAATACTTTAAAAAATAAAATAACATTGGGGACACAGAGGAAGTTATTATTTGGGGAAACTTACTATCAACCATCCTGAATCGAAAATTCTAAATATACATAGGATAGATACATAATCAAAAGCTGGGTCTAGATAAATCTAAGCTAGCTGTTTCAAGTGGTATAAGATAAAGTCCTTATTAATAATACATCGAGTGCCCGTCTTCTATTAACAGAATCATTTTTCCTCAATGGTACACATTTTAATGATATGTATTATAAGTGATAACATCTTAAGAACCATGAAATATGTTTGCAGATCTCATACTTTCTTATGCTTAATGCTGTCAGCTGAACTTGTTGCTGAGTTATACTAATCTACATTATGCTCTAAGACGTCCTCTTTATTCTCTACGCCCACCGCGACCCTTTACATCTTGGACCTCGTACTTTGGTTCTCATGTAAACCATCTAATTGGATTTTTCTGCTACTAGTCTTTCAGGCTGGAAACATAAATACCACTTAGTAATGCCTGAGGAGTCTTCTTAATGTGCCATTAATTAACTCGTCATTCCATTGAGGCTAATGTATGCAAGGTGTCATTCTTCTGCTGCATCTTTTCCTCCTTGGGAGCCTGTGGGGAGCCTTGGCCACCACCTCACGACCGAGTCCCTCCTCTGGTCCACTGTGCCTTCCCCTGTCTGGCACCACCCGTGCTAAGTGACCATCTTTCTGCTCGCTCTGTCGTTAGCTAAGCCTTGCCCCCACCACGCAGAGCGTTCTCAGGGTAGCCCGCGTCTGTTCGCACTGCTTTCTCTCTCTGCGATGATCTCTTTCCTCCTGTCTACCTAAATGTTATCCTAAGAACCTGTAGAAAGCTCAGTTCTCCAGGAACTATACCTACACAGTCCTGTAGAGTAGTCTGTAGGCTCAGACATGTGCTGAACACTGAGAATGTGCCCTCTAGGAATCCGTTATCTAAGAGACACACCAGGTTTTGAAACACACAGTATCCAAAAGTGTAAACATTTTCTTCTCTTGGTACTGGGGGTCAAACTCAGGACTTTGTGCTTGCCAGGCAGGTCCTTAAGCCACTGAGCTATTTCCCTGGTCCTAAACATTTTCCTAATAATGTTTAATACTGATTACATGTTGAAAGTTTAATTAAAGTTTATATTATTAAAGGGCCAAACAGATAGCTCCGTGGACTACAGCGCCTGCTTAGGCAGGCTCAGGGACTGGCACTAGATCCCTGGCATGCTGTGCGGCACCCACCCCCAGGGCACACTGAGACAGCAATTGAGACTGTGCATGGTGGCACATGCCTGTAATCCCAGCGCTTGGGTGGCTGAAAACAGGAGGATCACTACAAATCTGATTTGCATAGTGACACCCTGTAGACCCTGTACTATACACACTTAAAAATTTTTTTAAATAGAATATATTATTAAAATTAACTTTAGCTGCTCCTTTTTAATGTTCCTTTCAATATTTTTAATATGGCCTCTAAAACATTAAATTCAGCTATGTGGCTATTTGTGGTTTGATTATAGTAGTATTGGATATGCTACTCCAGCCTGTACTCACTGGTCTTAAAGTTTAACTGTAAACTCTTGAGTTCAAAGTTTAGGTTTATCAGATTTTTTTGTTTGACATAGAGGAGCTGTAGCACTGAAATCCACCCCACATCCTCACATATGCCACCCCACCCAGCCATCTAATTTTTTAAAATCTCTCAAATCATCTAATATGACTCACACGAAGTGCACTCAATTTAAGGAATCATTGATCAAGCTCGGAAGAATTATTCTGTGAAGTTCCTAGCTGTGATTGTTTTTCTACAAATTAGGTTGAAATATTCCATACTTTGTGTATGAAAATAGAAAATGTAAGGACTCAAATTTTGTGCTAGATTTTGGGGGTCTTTTTACTTTAGGGGAGAATTTCATTTGTGATGTCCATAAAAAACTATACCTCTTTCCCCGGGTAGTATTATATTTATCAGTTAAATAAAATTAAAATAAGCTACACTGTTAAGAGAATTGCTGAGTGTATACTTATAAATCAGAGTAAGGACCATCATGCCACCTTGAAAAGTGTACTGTGTCCCCCGCTAGCAGACGATGAGAAGGCCACAACCTGGCCCTTCTGCAGCTGTGTGCTGGCTTCAATTTGGTTGCGTTCTGCTGCTCTTCAGCCTCCTGCCTCTGTTCAGCTCTCAGCGTATCTTTGATGAATTGTTGGGCTTTTAATTTTCCTGAAGACACTGGATATAGAAATGAAACAGAAAAGAATCAAGGTCAGAAGGAAATAAGATGTAGGAAAGTACTCAGCTTACTGCTAGGAAGGACACAGGTGCACTGCAGAAGTCTGTTTCCATTTCCTGTTAAGCTGAGTCAATCCTTGGGTCTATTGCAAAAATTTCATGTATGTAGCTGTATGTAGTATAGAATCTAACAGAGTGTTCAAGAGGACATACTATGCTATGCTATGCTATGCTATGCTATGCTATGCTATGCTATGCTATGCTATGCTATGCTATGCTATGCTATGCTATGCTATGCTATGCTATGCTATGCTATGCTATGCTATACTATACTATACTATACTATACTATACTATACTATACTATACTATACTATACTATACTACACTACTATGTATAGAATCTAATATAGTATTCTAGAACACATACTAAAAGTGGAAAACATACTAATCTATTGTCTCTGCCCCTGGAAGGGACTTCAGGTGGTCTGTGAAACATTCCAGTCTGATTCCATCTCACCACCCAAGGCCACGAGTTCAGGCTGCCACCGAGTAAACTCCTTTGATGGGAGCCTGTCCTCCCAGACGTCCCAGGAGAGAGTCCCATCCCACTCCAGGTACAAGATCGCAATGTCTAGGATCTAACTGGAATTTTCAGTTATGAAAATCAATATGTTTCAGCTATGCTCATAGTCCATGTCCTTTAAAGTATGCATGTGCACAGTAAGTGTGTATATATTCTTGGGCAAGGTGTAATTTGATAATTAACTGCTGAAATGTGCTATGAATGTCTCTTATGTAAACTAATGAGGGTGGAAGTGGAAAGATATGTCTGATTTAATGAATTGCCTGAGTCAGATACTATTTTAAAAGTTTGCAGAAACCCTAATGATGCTGCCAAGAAATCATGTTGGAGATATGCTAGATGTCTGGTTTAATGGACAAAGATACCTCATACCAGCACCCTTGCACAGAGCTGGGTGCCACCGGAAAGTGCTTGGGAATGAGACAGCCTGTTCTTCACAAACGTCCTCCTTTTGTCCCTGCTATCTGTAACGCATTTGCTTGCAAATGCCTTTTCCAGGAATAAGCGCTGGTCTGCCTCTTCCTACTGCCTGCTTGGATCCATAAAGCTCATCATGGCAAGAGGCCCTGACATCATTAGTGTATCTATACTTTCACATGCAATTGCAGTCTAGCAGGTACTATCTAATTCCAGTCTAGTAGGAAAAAGAAGCTTTACTAAGATATAATTTTTTTACTTAAAATTTTAAAAATATATTAGTGCATGTTTGGAGTGTATGCAGCTTGTGATCATATTTGTTGGGCTGTGGGCACATGTACACACTACAATTTATTTCTTTTTTCTTCCCTTTCCCTCCCCTTATATACCACGAAATTCACCCTGCTGAATTTTATAGCTGGATTGGCAGTGCATTCACAAAATTGTTGCAACTACCACAAAACCCAATTTTAGAACGTATCTGTTACCCCAGAATATGCCCTGCTCCCATTTACAGTCACTTCTCTCCACATGCCTCACCCCAGGTACCTGCAAATACACTTTCTGCTCTAATTGGGCTTCATTTCTGTACATTTCATATAAGTGGAACTATGAAGTTAGTAGCTATCAGGCTTCTTTTATTTATTGTTTTTAAGTTTTGCCTCCACTGTACAATAGTTCACTAGTTTACTCCTTTAGTGGCTGACTAATATTCCATTTTCAGCTCTATCACCTTTTCTATTCATTGGTTGAAGGATTTTTTTGTTTCTACTTTTTGTCTATTACAAATACTGCCATACCGTGCAACTGGCATTTTTTATGTGGAAGTAGATTTTTCAGTTCTATTGGGTAAACGCCTAGGAATAGAATTTCTGGATTGTACAAGAAGTGTATGTTTAATATTTGAAAACTATCAAGCTATTTACACAACAGTCATACCATTCTGTGTTCTCTGAGCCACATATGAGGATGTGTGCCTCTGTATCTTCAGAACATTTCTTTGTCGTGTTCTTTATGATAGTCATTCTGGTTGGTTTGGAGTGGGATCTAACAGTGGCTTTTATTTCCTTTTCTTAATGACCAATCATATTATGTGTATTTGATATGTTTGTTAGATGTTCAAATATGTTTTGTAACAGGTATCTACTTGCAGATTTTAACTGGATTGCCATACTATCTAATTTTAAGCATATTCTTTCTGGATATTCTGGATAAAAATTCCTTATCAAAACCAAACTGTGGGCTGGCCAAATAGCTCAGTGGATTAAAGCACTGTTTAGACAGACACAGCTGCCAGGTTCGATCCCTGGTGTGCCATGCTGGCCCTACCTGCTGAGAGACAATTGAGACTGGGTATGGTGGAGTGTGCCTATAATCTCAGCTCTTGGGAGGCTGAACACAGGCAGATCACTACAAGTCAATTGTGCGGTGAGACCCTGTAGACCCTTAGTAAAAAAAAAAAAAAAAACAAAAAAAAAACAGAACAAAAAGATCATAAAGGCCAGGTAGGTAGCCAGCAGACTAAGCACCTGCTTTGGCAAATACAGGGACCAAAGTTTGATCCCCAGTGCACACGCTGTGCCAGCCCCACCCCTGCAGCACACTGAGCCGACGACTGAGTCTAGGCATGGTGGCCCGTGCTTGTAATCCCAACACAGGGCAGGTTGAAAACAGGTCTGAACTGCATAGTGAGACACTGTACCAAATACATAAAATGAAGAAGAACAACAACAACAAAAAAAAAAACACATCTTTTTCTCCTAGTGTCTGACTTGTCTTTTTGATTGGTGATTATTAAACCATCTATTTCCATCTGGTTTTCCAATCAGGCTACCTGTAGCCAATGTTTATGAATTATTCATAGAATTATTGTCACATACTATATAAATACAATTGTTTTCAACCAAAATATTATGCTCTTCAAAATAATAAGTAAATAATTAAGGAGTGTTTATCTTGTGTCTTTACTTGAACTTTAAAATCAAGTGATCCAGTTGAATTATCTACTGTTTGAGAGTATGAAATTTTGGTAGCATCTTTGGTTGTATGAAGGAGCTAGTGTTTTTTTCCAGGTCAAAATGAACAGGTGAAACCATATTACACATATAGATTGTAAAAATCTTGCACTCACAGAAGTAGAGAGAAGGGAAGTTACTGGAGATGATCAAAAGGTACAAAATTACGGTTAGAAGGAATAATGAATTACCGATCTACTGTGCCAAATTATGATCTGTCAATTAAAAGTCAAATAAGTAAATGTGGGAAGAACCTTATGAGGATTAACCAGTACAGTCTGCTGTCATCTAGCTGATGGGCTGACATCATTTGCTTAAAACGTTATGTAATGGGAAATTAATACCCCCTACTGAGACTTGCTTCATTTTCAGATTGTTCTGTTTAGTAAAATGTCCTTCTTATATTTGATCAAAATTGGTATTTTTGTAACTACTACGATTCTTGCATGACTTCTTTGTTTTTATTTTTATCATGTATCAGATTACAGCAAACTCAGTGATATAAAATGACAAATATTGGTCATCTCACAATTTCTCCAAGGATCCAGGCACAAGACTGGACTCTGCTTCAGGGATCTCTGCTTACCAGGCTGATATCTCTTCATAGACCTGAATGAGCATTGATCCACTTCAGACTCCTTCAGGAGGTTGACAGATGGCATCTCCTTGTAGTACAGAATGGAAGCTGTGTTCTTTCTGAATATTGCTGGGGGATAGACGCAGACCCCAGAGCCTGCCCACAGTTGCCTTCTCATGGTTCTCTGCACAGGTCTTTCACTATGGTATCAAACTTCCTCACAATTGGCAAGGAACAGAAATTGACTCTAAATCCAATCTGCTAACGTAGAGGGATATTTTTAAGCATCCTCTATCCACAGGGTGACTTCTTATTACCTTGAGACTGGTGAGATAGCTCAGCAGACTAAAGTGCCTGCTTACTCAAGCTTACGCAAGCTCAGGGACTGTGCTTTCATCCCCAGCACCACGTGCCATGCCACCCCTGCCCCCAGGGTGGGCTGAGTTGGCCAGAGTCGGAGCCTGGTGGTGCACACCTGCAATCCCAGTGCTGGGGAGGCTAAAAGCAGGAGGATCACCATGAATCTGAGCTGTGTAGTGAGACCCTGTAACAATCAAATACATTTAAAAAGTATCCTTATGGGAATGACAACTCTTTACCTTTGTCGTATTCTATTAATTATGAGCAAACCATAGACTCTGCCTGTGTTCAAGAGTAGATTACAAAGGCTCTGAATACTGTCAGATGGGAACCAAAAGTAGCTTCCTAATGTCTATCTGTGGAGCCTCTTTAGATATAGGAACTCTTCCTCTATTGAATTTCTACTTATTCAGAAGTAATTCTCATGACAACTTCTACCCAAAGGCTGTCATTTTGTTTAAAGACAACAGTGACACAAAGTATCAATGACATAATTAAATCAGATTTTACAAGAAAGATAAGAGGACAGAGGCCAAGAACAGTAACAATAAGAACTAGCATTTATCAACATCTCTATATACATAATAGTGCCTGAGTCTTCACATTCATGGTATTTATATAAGTATCTATCATCTATCTATCTATCTATCTATCTATCTATCTATCTATCATCTATCTATCATCTATCTGTCATATCTATCTATCATCTATCATCTATCATCTATCTATCTATCTATCTATCTATCTATCTATCATCTATCTATCATCTATCTGTCATATCTATCTATCATCTATCATCTATCTATCTATCTATCTATCTATCTATCTATCTATCTATTTATCTATCTCCATTTCAGTAGATGACAGTACTTTTGACCCAAATGTCCTAGTTAAAACTCTACTAGATCACTTAAAGTCTTTCTCTACCACAAGTTCTTTAAAATCTACCTTTTTAACTTCTCCCCATCTCATACTCACTGAGTTCAGATCTTTATTTTGTTTTTTACTTGGTTTTATGCAACTGCTTTAACTAGTACCTCTGCATTCGGTTTTGCCTTTTTCTAGTCCATTCATAGGTACTGTTTTTAAAGTGCCATGAGTCCCACACCTACTGTGCAGTGGGGAAGAGGTGCATGGTAATTACTGGGGATGTGCCTAGTGAAAGGGAGAAAATGGAGGTACTGGTCCACACTGTTCTGAAATTAAGCTGGAAAAATGCAAGAAGCTCTTTGATTAGAATTCAGCCCCATGGACAGACTGGAAGTCAATTGTTTTACCCTCTAGGTCAATTTTCCTTTATCAAGAAAGGTGGCATATATTTATAGCCCCATAATGTTCTCAGCTTGCCTTCTGCTCATAAAATTTTGAGTGCCAAACAACATCTTTTTATTTTATATTCTCTCTGGGATTGTTTTTACAGATACAATTCTTTTTTAAAGCTTTATGAATCTATTGTAAATCATTCCAGGGTCCACTCAAATGGACAAAATTTACACTACATTTCTCTTTGAGATAACTTTACTTCAGTTCATATCAGAAATGTCTTTGAAATAACATCATCATTTCATCTCCACTCTGAGATTCCAAATATATGCATACAGTAAAACTGTTGGTGAGAATAATTCATTTTGCTCATAATCCAAAGCACTTATGTATCAAAGCAGCAAGAGAGAAAAACAGTTGTCATCATGTGACATTTGGTGTGATACACTACTTGTATTGTATTGCTCGTTTATCAAGTTAAAACTTCTTAGGCATGTTTTCTCACCTTGCAGAACACTTGTAGACTATGTCACTCACAACCCAAGTTCTGATTATATGAATATATATATATATATATATATATATATATATATATATGAAATTTGATTTATGCTATCAAACTCGCTAGAATAGTTTTTGTCTGATGAAAAAAATATAGGGTATGATTTCAATCATAATAAATGATTTTATACCTTGACTCAGCTTTTTCTCTTAGACTATATTTTCCCATTAGCTTCCTAGAATAAATGTTAGTTGGAAGCTTTTTTTTTTCAGAACCAGGGATTGAACTCAGACTCTTGAGCTTGCCAGGGAAACACTTATTCCACTGAGCCATCTCCCTAGCCCAGAAGCCATTTCTTAATTTTAACATCATTTGATCTCAGGAAAGGCTGAGAATTTCCAATATTACCAAGTCCCATCTCTTTAGCCTTTAATAGTTCTTACTTTGGTTTGTAGTTCCTCTATTTCAACTTACTGTAATCAGCAAGAAGATATCAGAAGGTGTCTTGCTATTTGATGTGTCCATCTCCTTTGCTACATCACCTGGCTTGTTAGGCACATCGCTGAACTTTCCACATGACTGCAAGCAAATTTAGACCAGCACATCCCACCTCCTCAGTGTTCTGTAGCATGTTCCTTATTTCCCACTAAGCCCTGACCAGCAGCCTCCTCAAAGATCAGAAGTTCTAGGCACAATCTGAGCAAGGAAATGTATACTTTCTTGAAAACCACATTCTGCAAGCTTCCACAGCCATCCCAAGAATTTAGAGTCATCTTGATGCTGATATCTATACTGGCCATCGACTGCTATATAACAAATTCTTGCAAACCTTAGGATCTTAAAGCCAACATCATTTATTTTCTCATGTAGTTTATGATCATCAGAAATCAGGAGCCAGTCTAGATAAGTGAACATGGCTCAGAGTCCCTCAAGATGTTGGCTTGGCTGGGCTGGTGGACCTGTTTTCAGGTTCACTCAGATGGCTGTGACCAGAGCCCTCAGTCCTTCAGCATGTGGGCCTCTGCTAAAGCTGCACATGAAAAAGAAGCTGTCCACCCCTCAAATAAAATATGCAAGAGAGAGAGAGAGAGAGACAAAGACAGAGAGAGAGAGAGAGACAGGGAGAGGAACAGAGAGACAGACAGACAGACAGAAACAGAGAGAGAGAGAAAGAGACAAAGAGAAAGAGAGAGAGAGAGAGAGAGAGAGAGAGAGAGACCCAATGGAAGATTCAGTGTCTTTTCCAGCCCACTTTCTGAAGGACATACTATTACAGTACTTTGGTCACATTCTATGGGTCACACCAACCAACTCTGATACAGTGTAGAAGACTACTTTGGCCATAAATATCAGAAGGCAGGAATCACTGGGGGTCATCTTGAAGGCCACCTACAAAGAAAAGGTTATGAAATTCCAAAACTTTTCATTTTTATTTTTGGTATAAGTAAGTCATCTTTTACTTCAACTGCCATACTTATATCTGACATTTTTTTAAAAAATCATAAAATTAGTGTCAGGATAAAATCTTGAAATCATAAACTACTCATTACCTTATATTTGTTGTTTTGCTCATCCACTGTAAGCATATAAAGTTACAAATATTATGGGAAATAATATTTTTTCTTTGATCACAAAAGAAGACCAAACAGACCCAAATTGTAATCCTTTCAATCTGACTTGCCTATACAAACAAGCCAACTAAAATATCCAAAATTCATCTTTGAGGTAAAACTTTGTTCTGCTTTTTATTCTATGAGATTACTACATCCAGGTGTCTATGTATGAATTTTTTTGACACAAGTATGCCCACAGTCACCCGTAACATACATACATCTACATGTATGTGTTAGGCATGAATCAGTTGCACTTTGGCAAATCAGTTCAATCTTCTCTCTGCCTAGCTACAGGGATCGGTTGCCATGGAAATTAGAACAAGGTAGACCTTTCAGCAAATGCTAATGTTACTGTGTCTTTATTGGAGGAGCTCTTGTGTTAATCGGAAATGAGAACTGTAATAACAAAGCAGTACAAATATCCTAGCAACAAAAGCTGTCTGCTTATATCAAACAAATCCAATTCATCATGTCTTTTACTCTGATCTTGCCTGAGCAGAACATTATTCTTCCCTGAACTCTCCAATCAATGAACAGGTAGCTAGTTTTTAAAATTAATGTGAGATTTCAGCTTTAATTACTGTAGGCAGAAACTTAATTTATGCTTCATTAAACCCTGCAGAGGGTCAAGCCTGATTTCCACAGTTCTCTGCCTCCAGATTGTCTGTTATTTCAGGGTTTTTATTTGCCTTTGATGTTCTTTACTGTCATGTCCTAATACTTGTAATAACTTTCTTTCCCAAAGATATCTTGACTGGAAAATAGATTAAACTAATTCTTACATTTTCTAAAAATATTTTTCACCAGAACATTGTATATTTTATAAATATAATTTTGCATAATGTTATATATAGAAATTTTAAAAAACTAAGAGGAGATGATCTATTTTAAGGAAAAGAAAAAGAGATAAGAGATAACAGCTACTCTGGAAGGACAGAAAAATCTTTAAAGGTGAAATACTCAGAAAATATTTTTAAGTGTATAAAGTATGGGAAAGAAGTAAAACCCATCTGTGAATCCATCTGGTATATATAAACATCATTAACATTTTGTATATGTGTTTTTCTTTATTACTTTTACACATGTCATCTAGCAGGAAAACTATATTCCGATTGTTTCTTGAAATTCATTTTTTCTACTAAATAATTCATTGTGTTATAGAATATTAGAACTGGAAATAACTGTCCCATCATGTCATACACTGAACATCCCTTGTACCATTTTGATCCAGCTATGTAAATTTCCCTCACATGCTAATTAGCTTCCTAATTAAAATGACTTTTATCTGTTAGTGACTAATTACCAGTAGATAATGATGCACTAAATGAAACCGAATTGATCATTCTTGCTTTTTAGTGACTATTCAGGACAGTATGACTCCAACTTAAACTTGCATAAGCTAGTGTTTGAATAACACCTTCAGTGCAGGTACTTCCGTTTGTAAATATTTGCTGCAAAAAATGTCTTGTCGGTTCATTGTTATTGAAACAGAGCTTTCTTCAATATTAAGCAACTGAAATGTGAACTTACTCAACAATTGGTAATTAACAGGTTGCAGACCTGCTTTTAGTCTCTGATCACAGCATTGTTCACAAGTTGGGCCATTCTGCCGTCATCACATGAACTGACAGGCTCTTTAGAAGGTCTTTATGGCTTACAGGACTTAGCTAGACGGTTGCAATTATTTTCAAATAAACTGTGGGTAGAGACTTAGTCATCTGGTGCCATTGAAAATGAAACTGTCAACATATTACAGTTGTGGAGGTTCCAGATAGGAATTTTTGACCTAAACTTTTTTACCTAAAAGCAGAAATTATGAATTTCAAATGTCGTTGGGACCACTGTCCTCCAATCTTATTAGGAGTACCTAAGAAATACCTTGAGATGTTGTTTAATATAAAGATCCCTGGGCTCCAGCTTCAGAAAGTCTGATTTAGGAAGCATAGGGTGGGTGCCTTTTTAACTCTGATCTCTTTCCTGTCCTTGGGGTAACTATGGAAGAAGGCCCACTGGCATTTCATGTCGAATAATGTTCCAGGCACATGAAATGATTTGTGGGGTTGTCTAAGTTAATAACTAGAAATATTTGGGTTCTTCTGTGAGTAGAAAATAAAGGGTAAGCGAAACTACAGCTAGTCTAGTTTCACAGAAAAATAATTCTGTGAAACTGCTAATGTCTGACTTTAATCATAGATTTCTCTCTCATCAAGGAAATAGTCTTCACACACTCTTATAATAAGCCAGATGCATCATGAAGGTTCAAAGACCCAAAATTACACAGCCGGTAGCCAGCCAACACCACAGTTTGTCATATATATATACATACACATATCCACATTAAAAAAGTAAAAAGGAGAATTCCTGTTTTCTTTGGTATCTATGACAGGCTGGAAGAGTAGGTTAAACAGTTTTTGTTTAAAGAAAGGGAAATGAAATGGGGTTGAAGAAAGGGTAAGTAATGTAACCTGCTTAAGAAATGATGAGAAATGTGAATCAATGGTTTTCAGCCAGAAAAGTTGAAAGGATATTCAAACAGGCTTATTTACCAAAGAAATCATGGATTTAACCCAAAAGAAGTGCCAACTAGCACACTAGTAAAGGCACGACAGGAGTAGCGGGCACATCTGGATTGTGTGGCCCTGTTGACCACTGTAAGGAGCTTAAATTCTATCCTAAGGACTACTGAATAGGAATTTACTGGACAGAGCTGCGCAAGGGAGTAGCAGAACAAGGGAAAGCTGATCAGACTTTGAGCAGTATCTTCAATATGCCTGATGAGAGATGGTGATGGCTAGAATTATGGGGGCATTCATATGAAAAGCTGGTGAGAAGCCGTTGGCAAGAGAATCTATGGGACTCTGGGATGAATTAAAATTTGGCATGTACTTGATTTCTAAAGAGCATTCTGGTGCTCTGGGACAAAACAAGAAAAAGAAATGCTGGCATAACATTACATAAAAATGAGAATATTGAAGAAAGCTTCTCTAATATGACTCCAACCTAGATAAATAACTATTATTACAGCATCAAATGTGCTTGACCTTTAACCTATATTCAGCTTCCTCCTTGTCAAGTATTAAAATATTCAAAAATATTAAGCTATATGACATTATTAACATTTGAAACCACTTGAGCATAAGGGCAATCACACTCCAGCACTATTGATGAGAAGAAAATCAATAAAATGTGACAGGCTTCAGTGGGGAAGCAGAACCTTATGATAAAAATGGTGTCCAGGGCACCAGGCAGAACTTCTCCTGCCACCCGAAACATGAAATATTTTCAACTAATGACTCTAAATAAACATGTGAAGGGAAACGAATGTTTAACCAAACATACAAATTCTTACTCCCTGTTTTTTTTTGTTTTTGTTTTTGTTTTTTGCATTAAGCTTAATAGTGACTATGTTCTATTGAATGGAACTATGAATGAATCTTCAACTCAAAATATGGGCCTGGAAAATTTAGGAAAATCTCACACACAGTGCTTGTGTTTTGGGGAAGAGATATTTGTGTACTGTTTGTTCCATTCACTGGGTACATAAATTTCTCCTTTATATCACCTAACTTAGAAGAAAATCATTCCTGAGGGCCAAGATTCAAATTTCAGTTCAAGATACCCCCTTGGATCTCAGAAACTGTTTATATTTTGTCATTTATTGTCTGTATTTCTTACTGAATCGCATGATTCCTAAGATGAATCTTCATATCCACGAGTAGTCATTTGGGGCTGTTATAATATGATACCATCAGTTGTGTGGCTTATGAAGAACAGATACTTATGTCTCACAATTCTGCAGCATGGAAGCCTGAGATCAGGCTCAGAACCCGCCAGGTTCTGGGGCTATTTACTGTCTTCTCATTAGGCTGTTGCATGGTAGAAAGGGAGCAGGAGGCTCTCTAAAGAACTCTTTGGAAGGAAATATATTAATTTCATTTATGAAGACTTTACCTTCATTATTTTATTATCTGTCAAAGATCCCACACCCCTAAATTATATTTGGGGTCAAAACTTTCTCTTTTTGGCAGAATCAGGGATTGAACTCAGGCCCTTGTGCTTGCTAGGGAAGCATTTGTTCCACAGAGCCATCTCCTTGGCCCCCAAAACTTTCTGCTATGAATTTGGAACTACATAGACATTCAGTCCTATTCAGTCCTCCAAATAAAATACATAAAATAATGTATTATGCTGGATAATTCCTCAGAACTATTTTAACCTGATTAAATTGAACAGGTACTCAGGTACTAAATATGTCATGTATCTGAAATGAATAGGAGTCTGGATTCTTGAGACTTTTTTAAAGTTTGTTTTACTCCTCACATAGATACAGATAGATTTTATTTTCTTTATACGAAAACCTTTGTTTGCCTAGAATTTTGCAAATTCCTTAATTCTTCATGATTATTTTCCCAGTAGAATTTTTTTTAAAAAAATAGCCTAGTGCAGGAGAGAAGATACATATCATTGGAGTCAAACTTGATAGCACAGGCATAAGAGAAACCTCATGAGGTAAACTTTAT
This sequence comes from Ctenomys sociabilis, assembly GCA_004027165.1. Taxonomy (NCBI): domain Eukaryota; kingdom Metazoa; phylum Chordata; class Mammalia; order Rodentia; family Ctenomyidae; genus Ctenomys; species Ctenomys sociabilis. The sequence goes on from PVKA01000698.1 coordinate 61,745, forward strand.
TTCTGTAGACCTGACTCGCATCAACCAAATTACTCACCGGCTATGCCAGTTACAGGTGTTCCACCTCTCCCCACTCACAAGTTTTGAAGTCTGCACCTTTGCAGACCTTGTTCTAACTGGAAAGCTAGTTTGTCTTCCTGCCCTGATGTCACTTTTGCCTGGCTGATTGGTAACCGTTTCAAGAGTCTTTCAAAGTCTGTGCTTCTAGGAAATGTTTTATGAAAGTGGGATGAGTGAGACCAGTTAGGAGGACGCCAGACCAAAGATAAGTGAGTGAGAATGTGAGTGAGCAGGGAAAGTGGAGCTAGACTCACTGTGCTGCCCCAGGGAAGGCCTGACTGCCAGTATCTTTCTCTTCTGTCTGTCTTTGTGAGCAGGGCCTCTCTTGTGATACCTCCATGCCAAAGGTCACGTTATGCCACCTACTTTGATGTCGCTGTTCTCCGCTGCCTGCTGCAGCCCCACTGGTCTGAGGAAGGCACTCAGTGGTCCTTGATGTACTATCTTCAAAGGCTGCGACACATGTTGGAAGAGAAGCCAGAGAAGGCCACAGAGCCTGATATCCCCCTGCTTCCCAGGCCCCGGAGTAGTTCCATGGTGGCTGCGGCACCCTCATTAGTGAACACCCACAAAACCCAAGTAAGACAAACTCAGTCCATTGTCATTTGAAGTAACAGCTTTGGCCATTGTGCCACCTATTTTTGTCTTCTGTTGCCCAACTCTTAAATGTTCCAGAGCTGACTGTTTACCTGCTGGACTATTCTACAGCCACAATCCGTTTCCTTCTGTTTCTCAGTGCTGAATCTTTTTGCTGCCTTTTCATTCTTAATTTACCATTGGAGGAAGCGCATTCACTCACATGCTAATTTATTGTATTCTTTTGTTTATCCAAAATAATGAAAATTGCATCTCCTGGACAAAGTATTAGTAGGGTCACTTACTAATATAAAATATGCTGTACTAGCATTTCAGTGAATATGATTTAAAATCCTTTGCATGACTCAAATTTTTCAGTGTCTCAATATTGTCATTGGGAATGTTATATTGCTTTTTGATATATAGTCTTGTTGTTTATACTAAATACTTGGAGAAATAATGAAGATACTGGTAGGTGATATGATATGAAAATTGATTTTTTGGTAAATGAATGTTGTAATATCAGCTGAATACTTCTTCCCCTCTTTCTCTTCAACAATATATATTGAAGATGTAGAGAAAAATTTGACTCACACAGCATTCCAGTTTGGGGGTATACTTAAACTTGAGTCACCGGGGCTGGGGAGATAGCTCAGAGGAATAAGTGCTTGCCTGGTAAGTGCAAGGTCCTGAGTTTGATTCCTGGTACCACCCCTCCACCAAAAAAAATAAACTTGAGTCACCAAAGTCTGAAAGTTTTTCCTGCATGTTTGAAGATTAAGCATAAATATCAGATTCAAAAAGAAATATGTTCTTGTTAGTAGGTATTTATCCAGAATAAGCATCCCTTTTAATGAATTAGACCATTGTCTACCCTTTCTTTTTGTTCAGGATCTTACACTGAAATGTAATGAGGAGGAAAAGTCTCTTAGCCCTGAGGCTTTTTCCAAGGTTTCATTAACCAATCTGCGGAGATCTGCAGTCCCAGACCTTTCTTCAGACCTGGGCATGAACATTTTTAAAAAGGTGAGTGGAACCATGTAGGCATTGTGGTAATTTAGTAACTAAGAGTCAGTGGACCCTGCTACAGGGGTGGGAAAAAGAACTAATGTTAATGAATGATGGTGACCTACATTTGTATGGTTTAATTCATTTCATCAATGATTTTATATGGCTATTCTTCCTTATTCCAGTGGTATCCTTATTCTCCCTGTTTTGTAGGGAAGAAATTGATCCTTAGAAATGGTGGGTAGCTTGCCAAAGACTGAGCCCAAACACAAAAACAGATCTTCTAGCTAAGTAATTTATGCGCCTCTATCCATCACTCCATCTATAGTTTTATAGGGGCATACTTAATCAAATAGAAAATACTATACTAGGGCCAGGGAAATGGCTTAATGGAATAAGTGCTTCCCTGGCAAGCACAAGGGCCTGAGTTCAATCCCTGGTTCTACCAAAAAATAAAATGATATAATTTTTTTAAAAAAGAAAATACTATGCTATCTTTAAACTCATATATTAGTAGTGGGTTTGCTTTTTGTTTCTTAAAACTTTTAGCTTATGTCATTGATAACATGAACATATTTTAACTTATAATCTATAAAGTTCAACTTGTTTCTAAATAAACAGTCATGTCTCCCTCATTAGTAATGCAATAGTAAGCAATGACCATTGCTTTTCTAAAAATATTGAATATTTGAGGGAAAAACAGATATTTTAATACTCAGATGAGAATTTTTGAAGATTTTGAGCTTTTAGGAATTCAAGTGCTCCTGGACTGTTCCCAGTATTAAAACAGACTTGCTGATAGTTAGGCCCAGATATTAATATGTTTTAAAAGCTTTCTGAGGGACCGGGGAGATGACTCAAAGGAATAGGCACTTGCCTGGCAAGAGCAAGGGCCTGAGTTCAATCCCCAGTTCTTCAAAAAAATAAATGCTTTCTGAGGAATGCTAAACTCCTCAAATTTGTTTGGTACAAACGGTGAGTTTGTCCCACTGTGTATATAAGGAATGACGAAAACTAAGGTGAATGTTTAACCCCTTAAATTACTCTCCCTTGGTCTGAGCACACTTATCCCAGGGCTCCTGCCACTTTCCAAAGCAGTCCTGGAAGTTCTCTTTGATGAGTGTCTTTGCAATGTGAGAGAAAAAGAAACACAGTGAATGCTGCTGCCAGCTGCCAGCTGCCACCCAGCGGAATGGCAAACTCGTAAGGCCGTTGCAGCATGTCTGCATCCAGCTCATCCATCAGCCTAGCAGCAGTGACTTCTGCGTCTTCTTCCAGTCCAAACAACCATGAAAAGGAAATTTTTTAATTGATCCAGGACTCTGAAGAATAAAGACCTGTAAGGTGCTCCTGGCCTGATCCCAGGCCACAACTGCTTTGGAAAGTGGCAAGAATGAGGTGATAAGTGTGCTCAAAGGGAGGGAAAATATTTTGAGCGGGATTAGTGGAAATGTATCTTTTACTGTAGTCCTTCTAAAAAATGAAATATTCACTGTATTTTTCGACCATACCACTACAATCCAATGTTCTGCCTCAGCTTTGACTCTCCTTGCGAGAAATGACACATATTTGAGGTTAGCTGACTGGAACAATTGGTTAGTCTTGAAAACTGGACAAGAAAAGAGGCATCCTGGTCCAAGTGGTGATTCACAAAATCTGTATGCAAGTTTCGGCCCACATCAAATTCTCTTGCAGAGTACTGCATGTACCACACATTTCTGGCTGCCCCTCCTGAGTTTCTGATACAGATATCTGGGCTTGAACGTGGGGATCTGCATTACTGACAGTTGCCAAGGGAAGCTAGTGGTGCTATACCACCTGGGAACCACTACCGCAGCCCACCCAGCAGAAGCACCTAGCCAATGTGGGACCCTCTACTTAGTACTTTTTGCTCTTTTAACACATTAAGGAATTCTCTTTGTCTACTGAATGGTATTCAGTGACTTCCCGTGTCTTTGCTCCCTGGAACAATTTCACTCTAGAAGGTGGAGCCCACAGGGAAGCAAGCCATCACCTTTCCTTTGCCCTGCACCTGATCCCTCATCTCTCACCACTGCAGTTCAAGAGCCGAAAAGAAGACCGAGAGAGGAAAGGCTCCATTCCATTCCACCACACAGGGAAAAGGAGACCTCGGAGAATGGGTGTCCCATTCCTGCTTCACGAGGACCATCTAGATGTGTCTCCCACCCGCAGCACGTTTTCCTTTGGCAGCTTCTCTGGGCTTGGAGAGGAAAGGCGAGGCATTGAAAAAGGAGGCTGGCCAACTACCATTTTAGGTGAGTGCAAAGGCCTTCCAGAGTAGGCAGAGTTTGAGGGGCCTTTTTATCAATCTCAATCTAAGAATCTCTGCAAAGCTGGACCTTCCTTGAATTGTTTAGCCAAGAAATCTGGACCTGAGTGCAGATTTCTTGTTGCTTAAATGATGCAAGGTTTTCATAGCCAAACAAACACAGATAATTAAATTAATTATGCAGGAATTCTGCATAATTAGCCAGGTAATGGTCCTGTTTCTTAAATCATGCAAAAACATGGCCTTAGAGGGTTCTGTATGTGAACTTAAATTTGTTAATCTAAAGCCAGACTTTGAATTTCACTTTGTTGTTTAATAAAGAAAGAGGCTAAGCAAAGAAAAAGAAATGTTGTCTTCCCATTTTTGGATGGCATACTGAGAGGATTAGCTTAAAACAAGGAGCTGACAGCTCGCAGGGCCACAGCAGATGGTTTCTGACGTTTAGCTTACATTGAGGCTGACCTTATCACAGGCATTTTCGTCAATCATGTTGACCTTGAGTATTCCTGAGGCAAGTTCAATTCTTGTTGTGTTGGCTGGGCTTCATGCTCTCCCTAACAGTCCTCACTCATGCCGCTGTCTTCCAGAAAGACAGTCTCCACAGAGAACCTTTCAGATCTCAAAACCTTCTCGTGGTGCTCTGCCCATTTCAGGGAAGCTGGCGCGGCGGGGCAGCTCCGATGCAGCCACCGAGACGGAAAGTCTGAGTGCCAGGCCCTCGCACTCACATCACACGCTGGTGGGTGACCTGCCCGACCACTCCAACAGCCACGGAGAGAACACCGTGAAGGAAGGTGCGTGTGCGCAGGTCTTTGCGTCTCTCTTTCGCCCTCTCACGCCACTTCCCCTTTCGGTGTGCCCCGTTTCTCTACGTTTTTTGAAAGCTGGCATTTTTGCCTACCATCTTTTGATAACTTCCTTATTAGCCCTTCTCAGCACATCCTGGGTAGCGAAAGCAGTTGGATACCCACCCTCCGTACCACATCTCTCTCTGCCGAGAGAGCAAGGAGCAGCACCCCTAGTGTTCCTCAAATGCTCATGGTCCTCCCAGGGCTAGAAAGCACTTTGGAAAATGTGGAGATTGCGGGCATCGGTTGCCTCTGTGATTTGTGTCAGCGGGACTTGTACACCTTGGCGGGGAGGGTGGTCACTGCCTTGCGAGCCCACGTGGTCCCTTCTCACATAGCCCCTATTTGAGGTGAATACCTGTGTGCTGCCTGCAGAGCTAAAATGTGTCTCTGGATGGAATCTAACTTAAGCTCTTATTCTTTACTCAACTGAATAATAAATTCCTTTTCTTATTCTTATGCTCTCAAAGAAGCATAAATCCAATCCACCTTTTCCCTGAACTGTATTTCAGATATTAAGTGACATCTATTAGTCGCCACTACCAAGTCCACTACTTTTAACCAAAGAAGAACTCTTCTTGTTTGTTGTTCTAAATACATTAGACCAAAACAAAAATATTTTAATAATCATAACCTCATGGGACAATATTTTAATTAAGGTAGTTCATATCAACATAATCTGTCATCTACATGCTATTAAAATCTATGTTAGTATCAGTGAAGTCAGTTAAGCAACAGGTAAATCTTAACCTTAGCCTCAAGGAAGCCAGTTGCCACTCAGTATTGCTGTCCCTTTTAGCATTCATCAGCTATTATACGGCCCTTACAGCATCAGCAGCTCCATGGGAAGTGAGAGTAACTTGAGCATGCAAGTCAGACATCCACAGAAGCTCCAGCTACAGTCATGATCATAGCTTAAGCAGTAATGCGACCACCTAACTGATGCAGCAGGGCGATACGAGGAAAACTGAGGCGCTGCTTTCCTTTTCGCAGTGCGATCTCAGATCTCCACTATCACAGTTGCTACCTTCAACACCACGCTGGCATCCTTCAACGTGGGCTACGCAGACTTTTTCAGCGAGCACATGCGGAAGCTCTGCAACCCTGTGCCCATCCCAGAGATGCCCCGCGAGCCCCTGGCATGTGCCAACCTGCCTCGGAGCCTCACAGACTCCTGCATCAACTACAGCTACCTGGAGGACGCAGAGCACATCGACGGCACCAATAACTTCGTCCACAAGAACGGCATGCTGGATCTCTCTGTAAGAACGATCTCTCCTTCCTTATGGAGGCTTGAGAGATGTGGACTGCTCAGTTCAGTTTTTACATGGTTGGGTAAAATGGCCATAGAGAAGTACTCAATCTGAAAATCAAAAAGTTGTGTGTCAGAAAAAAGCTTCATGGGTGTCGACTATTCCAGGCATACCTTTTGTTTTTTCCCAGTCATTGCAGTAGATTACATCTGATCTCTAAAAATTTTAGGATACAGAATTGTGAATGAATCTTGAATATACGAATCATATAAATATACATATTAACTTTTAGTTAGGTCCTTTTCATCAAAATAAGGGTTTTTTAAAATTGTTCTTTCATTATATAAACGACAAGATTACATACCTCCTGTGTTGCCAAAGAAAATGAATGTAAGTTCTTAAAAAAGAGTTAAGCTCGCATGCTTAAGAATGCCTGTTTTGAATATAGTTATTAACACTGAAAGAGTTTTTATATCTTAAAATTATAGTTCACAAACATCATTGTTGCACATTAAGGAAGCAGGGTTAGCAAATAATTTAAAGTATTAAAATTAATAAAGACTCATAATTTAAACATGGAAACACCATGCATTTGCCATTGAAGGGTAAACAGTGATGAAACTGTGAATGCACAAAGGTTTCTCTATTACAAACATAAGCTTGTTTAACTCATTTGTGGAAAGGGAAAGGTAGATCATTGAAGCACTAATTTTAAAAATCAGTCAAATAAGTTTCTATGTAGATAAATGATTGTTGTCCCTTTACCTCACTATGCTTCAGTATTTCCATAATGTCTCCTTCATGGCAGGTTTTGGAAGGCTGACTTGAAATAGTATGTGTTTTTAATTCTGTTGGTGATTTATATTCTACAATAAGCATGCACACAAAGTTCCAATGCAATTTGGACAAGGATATCTGAAAATTGTCTGAATTATTTATGCCCAAATCCACAGAACAACCTAAGGAAGTGGATCAAATAGAATAACCAAATATATTAGGGAAGGAGTACGGGTAATTTAATCACTTTGAACTTACCTTCGTCTTTCACAGGTGGTTCTGAAAGCTGTTTATCTTGTCCTCAACCATGACATCAGCTCTCGCATCTGTGACGTGGCCCTAAATATTGTGGAATGCTTGCTTCAACTTGGGGTCGTGCCCTGTGTAGAAAAGAACAGAAAGAAAAGTGGCAACAAGGAAAATGAGGCTGTGGAGAAGAGACCAAGTGAAGGAACTTTTCAGTTCAAAGGGGTATCTGGAGGTTCCACCTGTGGATTTGGGGGCCCTTCGGTTAGTGGAGCTGGAAATGGAGGAGAAGAAGGAGGAAGTGGAGATGGTGGCGGTGGAGGAGGTGATGGAGGAGGAGGTGGAGGAGGTGGAGGTGGCCCTTTTGGGAAGAATGATAAGAACCAAGAAAAGGTATGACTGAACCTCTTTTCGTGTTTTCTTGGAAAATTCTTTTTCCAGTGCTTGCTTACCCAGAATTTATTAACTCAAAACATCCAGTAGTTATGAGAGCAAGAAAGTTATGGTTGTACAAATCTCTTTATTAAGTTCTCAGAAGGCATGAGTAGAAACCATTCTAAATCAAAAATCCATCACCAGATACCCGGTGTCAGAACTAATTCTTGGTCATGTTATTTCTGCAGAATATCTTAGGTACTTACAGTACAGTAATTCTAGGTAAGACTCCAATGATGTCCTCTTTCTCAAGACATACAGGGTCTAAATCTGCTCAGGCTACCATAACAAAATACTATGGTCTGAGTATTTTTGTTTTACTTTTTTGGTACCAAGAATCAAATTCACAACCTCATGTTTGCCAGGCAGATGCTGTGCCATTGAGCTCTATCCTCAGTCGAGCATGAGTGAGTGAGTGTTTTAACAACCAAAATGAATTTCACACAGATTTGGATGCTTGAAGTCAAAGGTCCAGGTGCCCGTAGGGTGGATGTCCGTCCAGGACCTCTTCTCTTGGCTTAGATGATTAGGCGACTGCAGCACTGTGTGTTCATACTGCCTTTCCTTGGCATATGTGGGAGAGGAAGAAGGGGGAGGGAGGCAAAAAGAGAGACAGATCACAGGCAACAGGGGATCAAACTGGCATCAGTATTTCTTTCATGAGGCTAATCCCACGGGGCTGGGGTCTGCATAGCTGACCTCATTTCATTATAATTACTTCCAAAAGGCTCATTTCCAATATTAAGGCTTCAATAGAGTAATTTTTGGAGGACACAAAGAAGTAATATAATTTTCCCTAATATGAAGTTCCTCTTTGATTTAAGTCATACATCTTCAGCAGGCAACTTTAACCAGAGTTAGGGAGAAAGCGAGGCAGGAGTTTTGCCTGATGAGTCTGTAGATCTGTTTGATGCTGGTTTGGTGCAGTAACCTAGCTGCTTTCCTCTGTGCCTCACTAGGCTGAAGCACAGGGACTGTGGTTTAATTCCTGGCACCACATGCAGTGCCAGCCCTGCCCCCTGGGTGGGCTGGGCCAGCCATGCACGAAAGAAAGAGAAAGAAAGAAAGAAAGAAAGAAAGAAAGAAAGAAAGAAAGAAAGAAAGAAAGAGAGAGAGAGAGAGAGAGAGAGAGAGAGAGAGAGAGAGAGAGAGAGAGAAAGAGAGAGAGAGAGGAAGGAAGGAAGGAAGGAAGGAAGGAAGGAAGGAAGGAAGGAAGAAGAAAGGAAAGAAGGAAGGAAGAAAGAAAGAAAGAAAGAAAGAAAGAAAGAAAGAAAGAAAGAAAGAAAGGAAAAAAAGATTAGAATTTCCAGTAGGAAGCAATCTCATATCATGTCAAGTGTTTATAAAAGATTACACTACATAGAATTCAACCATCTGCATTCATTATATAAACTGTAAATTTCATATGTCTTTATAGGGTGTTACGTTCTTACATCTGAATAAGGATTACAGAATTCCTTCCTCTTTTATAACTTCATTTCTCTCTTCAGTCCCACTTGGCACATATTTAATTTGTATTTATCATCTGAGTTTCTTCATTACCAGGCTTTCTTGCATCTCTCCTATATCCATGGACACTGTTTCAAATATTCCTGCTTCTATATTATTGGATTTCTTTTTTGTAAATGTATTTAATACAGGACATACAGGGTCTCATAACACAGATCAGACTTGAAGTGATTCTCCTGTTTTCAGCCCCAAGTGCTGGGACTACAGGTGCGTGTCACCATGCCCAGTCCCAGTCACCATGGTAGCATGCCCTTGGGGTGGGCACAGCAGGCCAGGGATGGAACCCTGATCCCTGTGCCTGCCTAAACACGCTCTTTAATCCACTGAGTTATCTGGCTGGCCCATTTTATTGGATTTCTTACCTTTTCCTTTAGGATTTTCTTCTCCTATCTTAATCACATATTTATTATCCTAGACATTATAGCTTGACACTGTAAATACTATTGGACCCAAAATTATCCCTGTTCATCAGTATGGAATGCTTCAGATGATGTAACTCAAGAGTCACCAATAGATAAATATTGTTTACCCAAATATTTCGCAAAATAATATTACACATTTCTAGTACAAAGAATTTATGAAATAAAACCTGAGAGTAGGTCAAGCGCCTTGTGTTTGTAATTTACAAAGGTCTGGTTTGCCCTAGAACCATCTGTTATTTTCAGTGGAATCAGAGACTTTATCTAATTTTGCAATCTAGTAGCATCAGAAGCTTGGGGGAATTGATCCAGACTGAAAGGAAGGTCAAATTTCTGCTTCTGTATTGGATCCTGACCTAATCCTGAGAGCTTCAAATGTTCTCTGATATCTGTGATTTCTGCTAGGAGCTTTATATGTCTTTCTTAACACCTCCTATGAAAGCAACATCAATCCCAAGGACGTATGAAAGATTAAACCTGAGCAAATACTTATAAAGAGCTTTAAGAACTAGAGAATTTTTCTCTATATTTCTCTATATGTAAGGAACATATAGTAATTTAAAAACATATACGCCCAGCAAGATAGCCCAATCAACTAAACACCTGCTTAGGCAAGTACAGGATTCTATCTCTGGCACCACAGGCTGTGTGGGCCTGTTCCTGGGCACACTGATCCAGCCGCTGAGACCAGGTGTGTTGGCACATGCCCATGATCCCAGGGCTAGGGGGGCTGCAAACAGACGCCCTTCAGATCCGTGCTTCTTAGTGAGACCCTGTACCAAAACATATTAGAATAATAATAATATAAAATAGCATATATATATATATATATATATATATATATATATATATATATATATATCCACATGAGCCCCTTGCTCTGAGGCACTGCCCATCTGACTGTGTTGTTTGTCTGTGCACTGCCTAGAGGCTCCTGACTACAGGAGTCAGTGAGGACTGAAATTTGACTCAAGCTCAATTCACAGAGCCTCTTATCTGAGGTCCAGTCCACCCAGAGGGCTCTTTCTAATTCATCCTGCGAGAGGCGATAGCATTTTCGGTGCACATAATGCTGCCCCAGATGACAGTAGCACCCCACACTTAGAAAGAGCAATTAACACTTGTTTTGCTCTTTGGATGAGTGTTGCATGCTTTGACTGGACTCTCCCATCTCCAGAGATAGGTATTATGATTCCCACTGTGTAGAGTCGAGGGGCTAAGTAGCTTTCCTAAGGTTATGCAGTCATGAAATGTTAGCACTAAGGCTTGAATCCAAACTAAAGATGATTTCTTGGTCGGTAATTATATCATGAAAGAGAGGGCTCTGGGCCCACGATGGCTGTGGCAAGCAGTCCTTGCATAATGGGGACATGTGGCACCACACTCCCCCCCAAGTTATGCCGTTAACCACTTCATCAGAGGCAGGCTGCCTTGAGGGAAACAGCATTGTGCTGGTCTGGTCGGGCGGCTGCAGCTGTCCAGCTGGAGCTCAGAGAAGGGATATTTTCTTCCTGCAGAGAGAATCAGCTGGGAGCTGAGAGCTTAGAGAAAGAATATTTTCTTCCTGCAGAGAGAATCTCTGGGGCACTATACTGTCTCCAATACAGGAATTTATAGATAGCAAGAAAAGGACCAATTAGAGAGCATTGGAGGGGAAGACTGCCCTATCACATTAAGGCAGATGATAAGATCTAGATAGCTCCTTAACCCTTTCACACCCTGCTCACGTTGAAGTACTCCCTCCATATGTGGTCCCAAAGTTTACGTGTCATCCTGACCACATGACTAATGAAATGAGTCTCTTGCCATTTTACAGCAATTCTTGTCTATTATTTCATTTACACAGTAAACCTATGAAACAGAAAAAGCGGCCATTGGGTCCTTAATGCACAGGTAAAAAAAAACCTAAAACACAAAAAGACAAGATAAATTATGTAATATCATATGCAAGTAAGGACAAAGGTGAAAGGAGCTGGAACCCCAGGGCCACTGTGCATTGCTGAGGGCTGAATGTAGCTCAGAGGCCTGAGGGTGTCTGTCACTCTCGGAGATGATGGCCCTCCCATCCTGGATGCAGCAGCTTTCCTGAGCAACAGTTTCCTCACACTTCTTCAGAAATATAGTAATTCAAGGTGGTTCATTTTGGGGGAACCATGCTTTCTGTTCACCAAATGAGAGGAAGAGGGCTGGGGAGATAGCTCAGCAGCATAAGCACCTGCCTGGCAAACAAAAGGTCCTGAGTTAAAAGAGAAGAAGAGAAACAGCAAATAAGAGGATGATGTCAACTCTCACAGGAGAGCTTCCTATCTAGCCTCAAGAGAAGAGTCTTGAGTTGCATGTTTAGAAAGTTCCAGATATTCTCATTTGGCTTGTGCATGTGCCCTGTAGTACAGCAAGAGAATACAATTAGCACAATTCCTCAAAAATGTCAGAAATTGTCATGACGTTCCAAAGCTTCAAATACAGGTCCATTCGCAAAGTCAAGCAGTAATGCTTACCTGTGGCACTGTCAGCTGCCTTCTGATAAGGTTAGATTCTATGGAAAGCTTTCTGCCTTTACCTCTGATAGTCCCCCATGCCTTTCTAGGTGGCTGTTCTGATGGTCTGACAAGGATACAGAGCACCAGTAATGATGACCTGTTTAGATCTTCTAGTGATAACAAACAGCTGACTGTAGTGCACGTGTTGTAGGTTCACCAGACAGAGCATATCTTCTAGTAAAGAAATTTTATGTTCATATCCTTTAGCACCAGAGGATGTTTAAGATATGATTTCCTTCTTTCAATTCAAGTAGAGTTTAGAAAGTTGAGTTTGTTGAGCTCCAGACAATTCTATTTCCCCTTTTATAGGTGCAAACTATATAAGCTTTATTTAAATCGTAAAATACATAGAGTCTTAGTGGCAAGGGGATTTCAGTGATAAAGTAAACTGACTGCTCCTTGTTTCTTGACCATGGGCATTAGGATGAAAACACTCCTGTAAGCAACCATAGGCTGGCCCTCACCATGCTCATCAAAATCGTGAAATCTTTGGGATGTGCCTATGGTTGCGGGGAAGGACATCGAGGGCTCTCTGGAGATCGCCTGAGACACCAGGTATTCCGAGAGAATGTAAGAGAATTAAAGTAGATTCCATTTCCTCTCCCTCTTCCCTCTCTCCAGTTGAGGAATTAGTCCTTTGACAATGAGGGTCAGCACCCCCTAAAATATATTATTTCATGGAGATCATTGATGCCATCTTAGGGTGGGAGTTTTCCCCCAAGATATCTCAAGACATCTAAAACTCAAGTTTAGGAAAGTTTACAGGAAAAAAGTCTTCTGCCTCCTGCCTAAGGCAGACCAGCCACCTGTTGGTGAAAGAATGCATAATTGGAATGCACGAAGGCAGTTTGAAAAAGCTTTTCAGAGAAGAGCATGTTCGGCCAGCTCTTGATGACCTGTGACTAATGAGTTTTTAATCATCTGTCTGGGTGCTGTAGAAGCATATCTTATATCAGAGAAAGGGGTCAAGATTAAGACCTAGTTTGTTGTTCTTACTTAGATTTGGAAAATGGCCCTTATTGGAACAAAACAGGACTATAAAAGTAGCCAGTCATTTTCTGGTTGCTTTGACTAAGAATGAACCTCGACTTCCAGATACTTGCGATCTTACCCCTCTGAGCTGTGTGAAACCTGAAACTCTGCACATATTCTGCCCAACGCATAGCTCTGTCCTGGAACGATGTCTTGCTCTGGCCCATTTTTCCATTGCCTCCACTAACCATTCCATTTTCCATCTGAACTGAGCACCGATCTACTTTCGCAGGAAGTCTGAGCTGAGACAGTTTCCTCACACATACCTTTGAATTGAAATCATAAAAAGATATGCCCTTAACATTAAGGATTTGATTCAAATCCAAGTGCAGAAAACACTTGAGCAGATCTTGGCAGAGATTTGGGATCATGTTGAAGTCTAACACCAGCCCATTTTGCCTTGGTGTTAGGTTTTGTCATGAAATGTTCACACAGTATTAGCATGCTAGATTTCTTGCTTAATGTCATCTGTCATCTAGCTATTCATCTTTCTTTTCTATTTTGCTATGTTTTATTATTTCAGTTTATTGTGTATATTGGGATGTTATATTCTAAGTAATTGAGGTCAAAATTCTGAAATTCGAACATTTTGACCAAGATCAAGATTTTCAAGTCTAAACATAAAAGTCAAAGTAATAATGAGGCAATAGAAACCTTGTACTGCTTCCATCTTTGCACATATGTATGCAGTTGTTGACATTTTCAATTCTGAAAAAAGTATGAAATAAAGCCTAGAAGGTTAAATAAACAGCATCACTCCTCAGGCAGGAGAATATTTTCCTGAGATGAAGAGCTGAAATGTAATTAAAGAGGGTCATGCTCTAGTTGTTGGTACACATTGACCCAGCAACTGTGTCTGGTCTTCTGGATTTGCAGAATGCTAGGCTGGTTGGACCAGGAGTGCTAATATCTGGTCCAACCATTGGTAATATCCATTCCTAATAAGTGTCCACCATGCTTTCTGCAAGAGCGTGGCATGCTTTGCTGAGCTTGCCCAGCTACTTTCATACCTGGCTTCCCGCTTGACCTAAAGGGACAGTCCCTTTGTCACCTTCTAGGCTTGTTCCAGGCTCATTGGAGAGGCCATGTGCCTTATCCATGTTCAGTAAACACATTGCCCAAGAGATACAAGTTTGAGAGACTCCCCTGAAAAATGTCTACTTCAAGAAGTTAGTCACATATTTCTCTCTCTGTCTGTCTCTCTCCATCTCTCTCTCTCTCTCTGTCTATCTGTCTCCCTCTCTCTCACTCTGTCTCTCTTTCCAGCATCGGGAAAAAACTTAGGACCCTGCACTTGTCAGGCAAGTGCTTATTCTACTGAGCTATCTCCCCAGCCCCATATTTTCTACCATTAGATTTTTTGGGGGGTCAGAATTAGGGATTGAATTTAGGCCCTTGAGTTTTGCCAGGGAAGCACTTATTCCACTGAGCCATCTTCCCAGTCCCATACCATCAGATTTTTTAAAAAGTTACCTTTTCAAAAAGTTAACAGTGTTTAATTGTAGCAGACCATAGTCTCTATACATTTTTTTAAAAAAATATTACTTAATGATACCCATTAAAATGTTTATTTATTTAATTATTTATTGGATGCAGAGTGGTGCTACACAGTTCTGACTCACAGTGATCCTCCTGTCTCAGCCTCCCGAGTACTGGGATTACAGGTGTATGTCACTCAGTTCTGGCACTGGCATAACATGTGATACTGGGGATCAAACTCAGGACCTTGCATTTGCCAGGCAGGTGCTTGTGCTGCTGAGCTATCTTCCCAGCCCAATGCTTAGTTATTTAATCACATAATCCTGCAATACTTCTTAGATCATTGATGTAATCATTACCTCACAGTACCAAAGTATGGAAAAGGAAATCATTCTTTAACACGTTTGCATCTCCTGAAGATTTAAAGATATTCATTCAGAAGCTAAATTTTTAAGGCTTGATAATCTTATTTTAAACTTGAACTTCCCACTAAACTCATGCAGAACATATAGACAGCCTAAAATCCTTAAAGAATATATATAACATTATTCCTGTTTGGTGTATTTTATAGACAACATGGAATAATCTATACTTAAGGATTTTTCCAATCCAGGATTTTAGAAGTTCTTTAAAAATATTAAAGTGAAATTCTTCACAAATTCTTTATGGACTAATAATTTACTTCTTCGAGCAGAACATCTTTTATCTAAGTTCTTTGCAAACTTCATTTTATAACACAGCATGTATTTTGTGAAAAATAAATTAATAAAATATATGAATTTACTTGGGATCTGGAAAGTAATAAATTCTCTGGGAATAAAAGTACCTAATTTTAAATCTAATCATACAATGCAAAGAAACAATTTTTAATTTTTAATTAGACAAGATAATACCAAAATAGTTGCCAGTTGTGTAGCTATTTCTAAGATTCCTTTTTTTTTTTTTTTTTTTTTTTTTTTTTTTTTTTTTTTTTTTTTTTTTTTTTTTTTTTTTTTACTTTTTGTCTTTCTTTCTTAGAATTTCCTAATATCTTTCTCTAGGGCTCTATCAAAAATTGCAGTGCAACATAAGTTTCCTTCTGGGTCATAACTAATATCCCATCAGTAAAGTTCTGCTTCTCGGGTACTGCCTTCCTAATGTTACTCCCATGCCTCTGCCTGGTCCTGTGAAGTTCTCTGTCCTCAGTTATGGAGACCCTCCCCTAGCTATCCCTCCTTTCTTGATACTTTCCCCTTTTATTTCAACTCAAAGGCTTCCACCATTTTGCCAACTCATTCCACCATGATGGATTTTGCTTTATCTCTTTTGCTTCCTTATACTTTTTTCCTCTCACCAAAAACCTTTGGGGCTGGGGAGGTAGCTTAGCATTCTAAGCACCTACCTGGCAAGCACAATGACCCTATTTTGATCGCTGGTACCTCATGCTGTGCCAGCCAAATCTGGGCATAGTGATGTCCTATATCAAATAAATAAATGAATAAAAAATTTTAAAAGAATTGGCATCCCTTTATTACAGCCAGTGAGATAGCTCAGCATGGAGTCCTGAAAACAGGAGGATCCCTTCAAGTCTGAGCTGCGTAGTGAGACACTTTACCAAATACATAAGTTAAAAAAAAAAAAAACCTCACTGATCTCCTATCAGTCATCTTAAATCTTTTTTTTGAAATGAGTGATATATAAATACATTTCCCAAAAACATCATTTTCTGAACTATTAATGAGATGAATACATATCATGGGAGAAATAATTAGGTTAAGAGACAAGGCCCTGACTTCTAGTTTTTGACTATAATTTATGCTATCAACTTGGAAAGAGCTCTTGGCTTCTTCGAGTTTTACTTCTCTTGAGTATGTTAAAGGAATACTCAGCAAAACATAGAGATATAAAAGTCAAACATGATGTATACACATGCGACCAGTATTTTTAAACAGCAAAACATCACACAAAGGGAGTTTTTCTTTTGGTAGTAGAAGACAGCTGGCAGGCCCCCAGCACTCCCAGGCAGTGCCATCATTTTATTTGCTGCCTTCTGCAGCCAATACCTGTCACTTCGTTGGTTCTGGTGGCAGGATCTGTACCCTTTTCCTTTACCAGGAGGCAAAATTATCTGTTGGATCCTAAGAAACAGACTGTTAGTTTGAATAAGACTGTGTAGTCAATGATCATTTGACTTTCATAAGTATTTAAATACCATATTTTCAGAATCGAATTCTCACACATAAATAAACAAACTAGGCTTTATTTTATCCTTCTTATGTGTTTCATCACGTTTGCCTCTCTACTATGTAAGAGGACGCTGGAACCTACATCCTTCCTTCTTTTCTCTCACTACCTCCATTGAATCTATTTATTTTATATACACTCAGAGTGGGCGTGGCACCCTTCTTGCACAAATCCCCATGAATTGCTAATAATTCTATCACTTGTCCAATTTTAAATTTTGCATTACCTTCATTAAGATCTTAAAGTCTTGATCTTGGCAAAAATACTGAACTCCTCCTAGGATTAGACTTTAGCTCTGTGTTTTTCCTGAGGAGTAATTCTTCTCTATGTAAGCTCTCAGGGATTGCCCAGTCTATCTCTGCCCACTTCTTAGACAAGAATGGCTAGCAGAGTTGTTTGGTTCCAGCCAATGGGGATGGGAGGGATGGAAGTCTTGCCTTTTTGAAAGCTTCTGTGTTAGAACTAATATCTGTAGCTTAAGCTGGTACTTTTGACTTTTTCACTTTTCTTCCTTCATTGCAGGCCCAGAACTGCCTCACTAAGCTATACAAGCTAGATAAGATGCAGTTCCGACAAACCATGAGGGACTATGTGAACAAGGATTCTCTCAATAATGTAGTGGACTTCTTGCATGCTTTGCTAGGATTTTGTATGGAGCCAGTCACCGACAGTAAGTAAAGCTGTCCCTGAGTATTAGGAGCAGTCGGTGTGAGGTGAAGCAGGTAGTATTTTAAAGGCATACTAAATATGTAGGGGCAGGATTTAAAGAAGAGATATGCACGCACGCACACACACACACACGTGTGTGTGTGTGTGTGTAATAGAGTATAATCAGAGGGGCCGGTGAGATAACTCAGCAGACCAAAGTGCATACTTAGGCAAGTTCAGGCAAGTGCAGGGACTGTGGTTCAATCTCAGGCACCACAAGCTGTGCCAGCCCCACCCCATTCCGGGTGGGATGAGCTGGCCACCGAGTCCAGACGTAGATCTATAATCCTGGTGCTGGGAAAGCTGAAAACAGAAGGATCACTATGAGTCCAAGCTGCCTAGTGAAACCCTGTAACAACAACATTTTGAAAAAATAGAGTATAATCAGAAAACTTGCATATCATCATTGATGACAGATTTTGTCCTAGAGGACAACTCAGCTCTGTGAATGGGAACTTGATAAAGCTTGTGGCATGCTCACCTTCACTCTTCAATCTTTACATTTCTAGTCATGGGACTGCTGTATCTCACAGGACTTTTTCTTGTACAACTTCACTATGAATCTAGAGACAAGAAATATATTTATTAATTAAACAAATGTGAAGTGAGTATATATGATGTGTCAGGCACAGTACCTGGCAATTTTTTCACAATGTGAAACAGCAAAGAGAAAATAAATACATGTGATTGCAGTAAGTATAGAAATAGCATGGTTTTTACATGTACATATGGAATTCATTTTTAAAAACTAAGCAAAAGTATTTATACATAGGCTATTTTCTAGCTCCAATATAGAGACCTAAATTACTGTATTAGGTTTCTCATCATGAGGACATAATACTTACAACTTAAAGAAGGAGATGTTAATGTGGCTCAAGGTCCAATGGGTTCAGTGCATGGTAGTCTGATTCCAAGGCAGAAATACTGTGGCAGAGCAAGTTGCTCAGTTCAATGTGACCAGAAAGCACAGCAGGGGAATAGTGCCCAAGAGGAATCAGCAAGGGCCCGTGAATAGTACTTAAGATTAGACCTCCATAACTCACTCTGATGCAAAAAGAGTATGTTCCAATGATCTGCTAGGAATTTCTTACTCTATTTAAGTTGACATATCAAGATTAACAATCACAATTATGCTGCATCTATAATAAATCAACAACTCTTTTCACATCATTTGAATGCAGATGCAGTAATTGAAGGCTTTTAATCATATTAAATGTTAATATTCATTGCTAATTAATTTATATTGGACAGTGCTTGAGAAATTTTGCAGCAGATTTCCTGGTTGGATCCCAGGCTTTATTGTTTGATTCTAACCCTGAAAAATATTGTTCATCTACAGAAATATAATCTATGTTATTTTGAATTACTTTGAGCCAAACCTATTATAAACTTAAACACCAGTGAACTGATTGTAGTTGAGATCTCCAAGAGAAATTCTTGCTTACAAACTAATATTTGTTTAAGTTATATGAGATAGGAAGTATAAGCATAAACTAAAGTACTTCTTTTGGTAATGTAAAAATCTAGAAATAACTCTGTCATTTGGCACATATAGTGAGAGGTTGGTAATAAAATGTGTTATTTTAAGGTGATGTGTTCCTTCTGGGGTTCTTGAGATGTAGAAATGGGTCGCAGTGAATGGATCAGCCAGATGAATCCCTGTGGGATAGCCTTAGGCTGGATCTGCCCTTTCCACTGGTAGCTCACTAGTTCTATAGAATTCTCTGAGGAGCTACTGAACACCTGTGTCCCGTGGTCCATGTGAAACACTGGTGAAAGCGCTGTAGAGATGAATGACTCAGTCCCTGGTATGAGTCAGAAAGGCGCGCTCTGAGGAGTGTTGTAGACATTCCCTCTCCATATATCTAAGAAGCTCTGGGGAGCATTCTGGAGCAAGTGGATGGATGTTCTTTTCTCTCTGTCCTTGGGCTCTTCTCTGCTGCTTCTGTTCTGTTGCCTGGCTCAGCTGGCCCTACCTTCCTCCACTTCTGACACACTGAGCACTTTCCCCTTAGTAGCCAGCCCTCCTCCTCACCGCGAAGACTGTACCCGATCGACTTTCTCCATTAAGGGGACATTTGGCACATCACTTTTTAAAAGAGTTCACCTACTTCAAAAGTACTGTAAGCCTAAAGGCAACAGTCCATCCCCTTTCTGTTGGCTAAGACTTAGCCGTCAAAATGTTCTACCAATTCTGTTGGAAACGCTATAGAAAGACTGAAGATTATGATTCATTCATTTCCAAGTTTGTGTAAAGGCCCTTCTTCTCTGTTTCTGTATTTTGTGCACTTCTTTCCTTTTTCCTAGATGCAACATAGTTTTACTTCCTTACTCCTTTAGACTGTGTAGTTTAACAGAAACTTTGTCTGTGATGTGTGCCTTTGCATTCCAGACAAGGCCGGGTTTGGAAACAACTTCACCACGGTGGACAACAAATCCACAGCCCATAATGTGGAAGGCATCATCGTCAGCGCCATGTTTAAGTCCCTCATCACACGCTGCGCTTCCACCACCCATGAACTGCACAGCGCCGAGAACCTGGTGAGATGCTCCCTTCTCCTTCCTGCAGGAGCTCTGGGCTGGGGCTGGAAGGGTGGACATGAGCAAGACAGGCTGGAATCTTAAGAATCTACTTTCCCCAGGTCCCCCAGTAGCTCACAGAGAGGTCTTGTCAGTGATTTTCTCCTTGTTCTTCCCTGCCCTACCTGCAGATTGATTTCTCTTTCATCTCAAAGCTTGTGTAGCCTTTCGTGAAATCACTGCAAGCTACTTTGAGCCCGTCAGAAAGAAGGTGCTAGAGCACCACTTATTGGTTTGTGAAATAATAAAGGATATTATACCATTATTTGAAACTACATGTACTATAAAAATGTATGCACATCAACTGTTAAAACTGGTTTCCATTTTCTTTCATTGAGTGCTGTCATCTTGTAGCTCTTCCTCGTAAGACACTCTGCTAGCTAAGCCAATGAAGTAACAAGTAGTGTGGTGGGAGAATCAGTCTGCAAAAGTTTAGTGTTTTATTTTCTATCAGTGAAACTGTGTTTTGGAATACTAAATGACATCAAAGCCCTTTTAACTTTCAGTCTGTAAGATGCCATCCACTCATTCTGGTCATAGTTCTGAGTAATTTATCAAATGGGTTACAGTCAATGGACCAGCCATCTCTATCCACAACTTCATATACTAGAGAAATATTTTAAGCCTTAATTTTCTTTAAATCATCATGAATTTGGTTTCGATCCACCTGTCTGAGAATGACTAGAAATCAGACTTCAGTCATTCTTCACTTTCTCCACTTCACAGAGTGATGCAAAGATCCCCATAAGTGGGGTGGCATCCGGGGCCTGGGGAGACTCCTAGGTTCAACCGTGAGTTCGTAGCTATTATTACACACAATGCTGTCTGCTGTGTACTTAGGGATGGGCACTCTCTGAGGGGTTCAGCGCCCTCCCTCTCAGGTGTCTTTTCCTTTTCCATGGAGCTCTTCTAGAAAGGAGCCACTGGGGAGCACACTGGTATGCGCAGGGCTCTGCTCCTCACAGCCCCAAGGGACACTCACCATGTCATTCTTTAGGATCATTTCTTCTGCTTTATTAAGATTTTAGGTATAATTGTTTCAATGGCCTTAAAGTTTTCACAGCTAAAACTAGAAAGGTAAGTGCTATTTTTGGGCTTTGGGTGTTGTTTTTAGCCTTTTCATTCTGCCTTGCCATGAACAGGCCAAAAAAAAAAAAAAAAAAAAAAAAAAAATCCATCAGTACCTCTTTAAAGAAGAAAGATACAGAAAGAAAAGCTGGTGCAAAGTGAAAATGTCAAGTCATGTGTGAACTTTTAAGCAGTGACTCAGCAATGTATTATACACCTGTGGCCCAAACTTCATAGTCAAGTTCAGGTTAAAGTGGCCTATAACACCCATATTACTTGCTAAATGAGTATGAAGAAGAATTCCACATCTTTTGAATAACTAAAATTTGTTTGTAGTACATGGAGGAATTAACATTTTTGTCATAGTAAGGCACAAAATTTGGAGAAGCTGAACAAGGGCTGAACTCTTTAAATTTCTGTAAGCATTTTCATTAAATCATAATTAAATAAAAATTCAACAGAGAAAAACATATACTGATATCTTTCTAGCCAACTTTCTGAATATGAAGCATGATTACCACTTTTTTTATACTAAGGATGACGGTAATGTTCTTGGCATTGTTCCACGGGAACAATAGTACACCATAAATTTCAACAATAGCATTTGACTGTTATGGTTCCAGTGCTTCTCTAAACCCAAGGAATTACCTTCTCCTTCTCTCCCTAGGACACTAATCACACAGCCATTTTTCATTTCTCAAACTTTCCTCTTGCTTTCAAACAGGGCCTGTATTGTGATATCCGTCAGCTGGTCCAGTTTATCAAAGAAGCTCATGGAAATGTCTTCAGGAGAGTGGCTCTCAGTGCTTTGCTGGACAGTGCTGAGAAGTTAGCACCAGGGAAGAAAGTAGAGGACAACGAGCAGGAGCCCAAGCCCGTAGGCAGTAAAAGGTGGGAAGCCTGGGCTCCCCAAACATCTGTGATTTCTCGGGTCAGTGTAGTATGGCACCCATGGGGTCTGGGATGTGATTTAGCTGTAGTGGAGGCTGGGAGACTGTCTTGCGTAAGTGGGGTCACTGGTGTGGTTGAACTGCACCTTAGATAAGGAATTAGGTTGGGGGATATAGCTCATTGGCACAGGTGCCTTCCTGGAATTAGGGTGTTAATAAATACCACTTCTATATTAATCAGAGCTCAATTTTCCTCAGATTTTTTTCATTGAATTTCACCTCATACCCCTTAAAAATATGGTAAAGGTCTGAACAATATGTATTTTATTCTCTTCTATGTGAAATTTACATTTTTATCCAGAAAGGAAGAGCAGTTTCTGAAACCCACATCATTCTGTTCAGTGATATTCTAAATATAGTAAGAGATAAATTGCTATACAGTGCCATGTTAATTATTCTTCTAGTAAATCTGTGCTTATTTTATGTTATTTATATCTTAGGAAGATGAAAAGAAACTCCTAATTTCAAAGGTCTGCTTGTAGTTAAGGATTCTGTGATAACAGTGGTCTTGTTTTTTATTGTTTTGTTTTGTTTTGTTTTTTCGGAACCGGGGATTGAACTCAGGCTCTTGCACTTACTAGGGAACTGCTTATTCCACTGAGCCATCTCCTCAGCCCCTTTTAACAGTGGTCTTGATAGGCAAAATGTTAGTGTGAGTCACATTATAAGATATAAATCCCAGAAAACGTGGGCTCACAGTGACCCAGGGTTGTGAGCCGCACACCCTGCAGATAACACGGGTTTTGCCGTATGGAATGTGTGCAGTATGAAGTATATATGCTGGTCTGTTGTGATGGGTACCGTGCGCCATTTGTGTAGGTCAGAGGCTGGAAGCATTGCGGATAAAGGCCAGGTGTCCGCAGCACCGGAGGAATGCCGCAGCTTCATGTCTGGCCGCCCCTCCCAGACTCCGGAGCAGTAAGTAGCTCGTGTGATCTGTGCAGAGTTCTGAACGCTTCACACTTTCATTTTCTCAGCAGCTGCTTGCTGTTCTCTTGTTACTTTGGTATTTGGGGGGTGTGTCAGTTTTTCATTTTCTTTGATCTTTGCCTTGCTTTTACTTTTCATTCCCAGAGCCATTGACATCTCCATGCCAAGCCAAAAAACCAGCCCTGCTCCCTGAAAGGCTCCTTATTGCCTTTATCTCCTCGATCCCCACTCTGCCTTTCACACACACCCCTCAGACAAATCTTTAAAAACTGTGTGCAGCTACTGTCTTGCTTAAAATCATTTATGCTTTTTCAATACGTGAGTGACTATCAGTTTGATCAGTAAAGCTTTTCTAAACAGAAGAAAAATAAACTTGTCCGGGGCCAAGTTTTAGCTAAAAATCTAGATTCTTCCCTGTGCACTTTGTCCTCCCCCGAAGGCCATTCCTCTGACATCACATCCTCTCCACTTTAATGGCAAAAATCAAACCATCCATGAGTAGCCTCACAAAACGTGAGGGATGAGGCAGCTTCGGGGTGGGTTAGCAGCAGCAGCAGCACTGCGCAGGCGTGGTGGAGTCACAAGATGTTTGTAAGTCTGTCTGCGGAGGAAACAAGAAGCAGTCCGTAGGCCACGTAGACCTCCCAGCTCTTCCCCCCTGACAGGCAAGAGAAGATCAGCTCAGGGAACAGTTGATGCACCCAACCCCCTCCAGGCACAAACAGAGCACCAGAGCTCAGCACCTCACCAGTTCTACAAGAAAAGTATCCCTGTTTTGAACTAAAGGAGAAGAGCATATTGGTTGAATTCTGACTGTGGTATAAACAGGGCTGGGAATAACGTTCACTTGGTGGTGGTTGTGGGGTGTGTGTGTGTGTGTGTGTGTGTGTGTGCGCGCGCATGCTTTCTTTTCATCTGGTATTGCTTTCTGAAAAGGCTAGGGGGAGCAGCAGTGTGCTAGTAAGAGTCAGTGACACTATGCTAAAGAGTGCAGGACAAAAAGTGAATGTTTTTATCTCTATAGTTTTGTTTTGGTTTCTGTGACTGGCTCAGCCCACCCTGGGGGTGGGGCTGGCACGGCATGTGGTGCTGGGGATTGAACCACAGTCCCTGCGATTTGTGTAAGCTTACCTAAACAGGTGCTTTAGATCATTGAGCTATCTCACCAGCCTCTATAGTTTGTTACCTAGTCACCTTAGGTTCTTCCACACGAGGGGTTGCTTAAGTACCTTTCAGGGTTAGCTAAGTACCTTTTCTGGTTTGATTGTACATCAGACAGTTTCCTGTCTGATGGTTTGATTCTACATCAGACATGCTCCTCTACTCTGCACTTACACATTTTCTGGTACCAGGAATCAAACTCAGGGTAAACTCAGAGTCTTGCGCTTGCCTGGCAGGGGCTAAGCCACACCCCTGGCCCCTTCTCTCCATTTAAACCTCTTGCCTTCTTGGCTTGCTCCCCCCCTCACTACCCAAGTCTCACCTCTCTCTCCTGCTTTTGTGTGACAAGAATACCATCAGCAAAACACTTATTTCTTTTTTTCAGTTTCCTTTAATTTTGGGGTCTTTCTTCCTCTCGTAGACTATATATGTGAGGTGTTCCTACATGTGAAGTGGTAAGAATTAATTCTCCTTTTGGTTCATATAGTAGCTTCCGTGTTCACCTCAGGTTAGCCCTTGCCTAAAGGTATGTTGGAAGGGTTCAAATGCAAATTTTCTACCAATACATTGTCCCTAAGCATCCCTCTATCCCCAATTATACTTCTCTCTCTCCTTTCTTTTTTCTGTCCTGCAAATAACCTCTAGCTCCCTCTCTCCCCACCCTCTATTTCATATATAAAAATATCACCAAAATTCTAGCACCTTTCTTTCATTTGCCCTTCTCTTTTTTTATTTTTTGTTCTTTTCAGACTATTTTTCTTTTTTCCTTCCTTCATCCTCTGACTCCCATGCCCTTGCCACCAGTACTATTTCATTGTCTTCTTGGGTTAAAAGTGAAGATTTTTACACATTTTAAATTAGATGATTGCTGTCTGGCTGGCTCTGTTGCTGCTGACAGAATCAGCGGTTTTTCTCTTTTTGCATTGCAGTGATCAGAACTGATCCTAGCATGTTAATAGGTCCACAAACACCAAACATGGATCCAAACTGAGGTTACAACACAGGACTGATGCAACTGCCTCTCAGCTATCCAGAGAGCTGATAGAGTTTTCTCCACTTAGTGATGCTCAATCTCCTACACTACAACACTACAGATGTGAGGAAACAAGGCAGCAAGATGCCTCCCGAACCTCCCTACTCCCCCAAATCTGATCTCACAGGGATAATGTGGAGGAAATTTTCCAGGTTAAGAACTCAAAAACCAAATGTTAAGATGTGGAGGAGGTCAAAGGAAAAATAAGCAAATGCATAAAGTGATTAGTAACCTCAAAGAGGACATCAATAAGCAGATAAAGGGCTCAATTAATAAGGTGTTCATTAAGCTTAAAGAATACGCAACAGTTGATTGAACTAAAGAAGAAAATACAAAATATGAAAGACACTTTAGTAAAGAATTAGAGACTATGGAAAAGAATCAAGCAGAAATCCTGGATATGAAAAATTCAATTAAAAATATAGGCAGCAGGCAGCACCAGTCTGAGGAGACGTTATCAGTGCTTGAAGAGTTGATGTAAAATGTTTACCCAGTGACAGCCTAAAAACAAGACATCACAAAGGCTGTATCCAGAAATTGCTAGATGACTGAGAAAAGATCTCTAAGCATTATAGGAGCAAAGGAAAGATTAGAACATAACACTGTATAAAAAAATTTCCAAAACCATAGTACAGAATTTTACAAATTAGGGAATGAAATGAACGTCCAAAGAAATGAGGAATTTAGAAACCCAAATATCCTTTTTCTCTCAAAAGTAAGACCTCACTATTTTCATGCTCCGTGGCTAGTCAATAATGCAGGTAAGACAATGATAGGCCTACTGGGGCTGCCACTTTTGAAGGCTGATTATTTTCCAGCTATGTCTTATTTTGGGGGAACACAAAAGTCATGAGCAAAAAAGGATCTTCCCAACACAGGGCTGGCTAGATAGCTCAGTGAACCAAAGCACCTGCTTAGGCAGAGTACAGCAGCCTGGATTTGATCCCTAGCACGCCATGCCAGCCCCTCCCCCTGGGGCATGCTGAGATGGTGATTGAAATTAGGTGTGGTGGCATGCACCTGTAATCCCAGTGCTTGGGAGGTTGAAAACAGGAGAATCATTGTGAGTCTAATCTACATAGTGAGACTGTGTAGATCCTGTACTAAATACATTTAAAAAAAAATCTTCCCAACATATATCATACTCAAAACCCCAGATGTTTAGCACAAAGAGAATGATATGTGAGAAAAATGATGAGTAATTTATAAAGCTTAGTCGATGAAAAAAACAGATTTCTCAACAGGCCAGCAGAGCTTGGAGACAAACTTTTCAATCCTTGAAAGAAAATGGTTGCATAACAGATTATCATGTCCTGTGAAATTATCACTCAAAATTGACAGAGATATGAAAACTTTCCCAGCAGAGACAATCTATTTATTTTTTTTTTTATTTTTTTTTTTTTTTTTTGGTCTTTTTGAGACAGGGTCTCACTGTGCAGTTCAGGCTGGCCTTAAGCTCACTTTGTAGCTCAGGCTGGTCTCGAACTCACAACAATCCTCATGGACACTGTTATGGTTCATGTCTAGATGTCCTCCCAAAGGTTGGGGCACTCACAGGTGGAGCTTTTAAGAGGTGACTGGGTCATGAGGTCATGATGTTCATCAGTGGATTAGTTTACTGATGCATTTATGATTAATGTGATTTTTGAGGTGAAGCCCAGTTAGAGGAGATTGGTCACTGAGGGCATGGCCTAGAGAGGTCTGCCTCTCTCCCTCCTCTCTTGGTCTCCCTGCTTCCTGCCTACCCTGTCATAGATTGTACTTTCTCTGCCCTGTCCCTCTGCCATGCTGACCTGCCTTGGAGCCAGCCACCTATAACTAAAACCTTTACAAACTGGGAGCCAGAATAACTCTTGCTTCTTTTAAATTGTGGGTTTTGAGTACTGTGTCTCAGTGACAAAAAGTAACCTAAATAATAACCCAGTTAGTGCTGGATAAAGTACTTAAGGAAATTTTGGACAAAGACAGCCAGGCCAACATTATCAAAGAGCCAAAGAAAGGAATTCCTCCAAGTGGGAGAGCAGTTTTAAAAAAAGAAGACATAAAGGAATCATCACTGGAAAAATAATACAATGGCAGGACACAGGAAATGCCTTTTATTAGTAATGTTCATTGTAAATGGTTTTAACTCCCCTATTGATGGACTCAGCCTAACAGATTAGATGAAAAATAAAACCTAGCTATATGTTGCCTGAAAGAGACACAGCTGACCAAAGTAAACAAATGAACACCCATAAACTGCAAGTGAAAGAACTGCAAATGAAATTTTCTGCAACCAGAGCCTGAAAGCGTACAGCAATAACTGTCCTAATTTTAAACAAAGAGAACTTGAAGCCAAAATGATCAGTACAGAAAAACAAAGTACTAGCAAAAGGAACAATTCAGCAGAAAAAAAAATAACAGTTATAAGGGCATATACACCAAAATATCTTCACATCCAGTTTCATAAAACAGAAAAACCACTGGACAGTAAAGGATAGGTAAAGACTTCTACAATCAGGGGAGGGCCTTCAATACCTACTCTCAGGGACAAGTCAACCAGAAAGAGGCAACAAAGAAATATCAGAATTTAACCCCCGTACCAAACAACTGGACTTAACAGATGTCTGCACAAGAGAAAAGACAGCCTTTTAACAAATAGTGCTGGGAAAACTAGTTAGCTACATGTGGAAGAATTAATTTAGTTTTCCACCCAGCACTGTGATGTAATAAAAATGGATGAGAGAGCTATGAAAACAGGAGCACTGAATCTATAAGAAGATAAAATAGGTAAAACTCTAGCAAAAAGTCATGGGATAGTATATCTGAAGAGAACCCCAGTAGTACAAGAAGTAATGCTACTAACCAATAGGATTGTCTTAAGTATAAAAATGCCTACATAGTAAAGGAAAACATTAACAGAGTGAAGAGATGACCTACAGATTGGAAAAAAGATTTTATAATTGTTACCCCTTGAACAAAGGGCTAAAATCTAAAGAATATAAAGAATTTTTAAAAACCTAAAAAACAAAAGACCCAAATCAAAAAACCAGGCAATTGAAGTCAACAGGCACTTCTCAAAAGAAGTATAAATAACCAGTAGGTACTTGAACAAGTATTCAACATTTTAGCCAGTAAAGAAATGCAAATCAAAAGAACATTGAAAATCTGTCTTACTCTATTAAGATCAATTATCATGAAGGAGTCAAAGGAGAATGTGGGTGAGGATATGGGGGAAAAGAATCATTGTACATTGTTGATAGGAATATAGGCTAGTGCAGTACCACCACTATGGAAATCAATATGGTGACTATTGAGAAAGCTAAAATTAGACATTCTGTTTGACCCAGCTATGTAGCTCCTGGGTGTCATCCCAGAAGGGTTAAGGTCTTAGTATACTCATATATGTAGCAGGTATACAATGCTCAATAGCAAAACTATGGAAGCAGTGTGTATGGCCATCAACAAGTGAATGGATAAAGGAAGTGTGAGTATTACTGCATTAAACAAATATAAATACAAATCATTTTTAGGAAAACAGATGGATCTTGAGACCCTAATTCTAAGTGAAATAAATAAGACACAGAAAGTTATGAATCATATGACAAACCCAAAATATAAATAATTTAAGCAGCAAAATGAAAGAAAGAAGGCAGGAAGCAAGGAGACTGACTTTTATGGAGAGGAGAAGGGGATCTGGGAAGGGACAAGGGCCATGTGAGATGGGGCTCATAGAACCACGCCGTATCTATACGTCAGCTCTCCAATACAAGTGTAGTTGTTATGTATTAGAAACATGTACTTATGAGAAAGAATAGAAAATAAAACAATCCATTTCTGAAGCTGATGGAGCCTGACAGATTATCCCCTAAAATAAATAAAAATGTAAAACTCAAACATGATGGTTACTATAGACCTGGAGCTTACAGCTCAGTTCTCTGCAAGGCTCAGTTCTTGCTCTTTCGCTCTTCTTTTGGGAGCTGTTTACCCACAAGTGGAGTCAAGGATCAGCACTTAAGACACATACACCATTTTGAACCCCCACACTGTTATTGACTGTACATGACTGTCCTTCCAGTAATGCAGCAGGGGATGCTAGGAGCTATGGTGTCCTTTTGATACAGGGAAGAAAACCTGACCTCGGGTGGGTGACCTCCAAATGATACAGGGAACCTCCAAATGAAATGGGGAAAAATGATCTCCTGACCTGACCTGGACGAGTTTGTATTTTCTAAAACCGAAGAATGAATTTTAGGAACAAACGGAGGTTATGAGCAGAATACATTTATTGAGGGAAAGAAAGCTCCTGCCTGCAAGACGAACAGGAAAGGGGCCAGAACAGGTAGTCCCCAGGAAGCTGTCTCTTCCCGGGACTTTTATGGAGTAAAACCATGTGGGCTAAGGTGGAGAAAATGGGAACTCGCTTAGGTAGATGGATGGGACAAGACTATGGTCAGTCAATGGGATTACAAGCACCATTGCTCAGGTAAATTAATTAAATCCAAGACTAAGTGGGGAAGCAAATTACGTAGCAAGTGTGCACGAATGTAGAACAGGACTTTATCAGGCAGCCATCTGATAGTAGTCAGATTAATGATTCTTTGGCTCCCTCAGGGTGATGATCAATCTTGGACGCTAATCTTAAGGGAGGCCCACATTTGTTTGATCTTTGGTCTTTAGGTCTAGCCCACGGCAGGAACATCCATCCCTCCCACAGTTGTAAGGTATCTTGTCTTCTATTTTATCACCTTCAAGGGCCTGTCCCTGTCCGACTGCCTATAATATTTCTATCTAACTCGGCAGCCTGCAATACTTTCTCCACAGCCAAGGAAATGAAAACTGAGAAACACACCGCTAGCAGGCAGGATTTTGGTAATCCACACCAAGCAAATCAAAAAGTCCATGCAGTTCTTGGTGCACTTTAAAATCTTAGAGACTATCACTGCTGATCAGAGAAAGGCAAGGAGAAGGATAGCAAGTGCATGGGTCCAGGCACGTATGAGTCTTTGTTTACTCTTTCAGCCTCAGCAACAGGGTGGAGCTTGGCTCACTGTATACTTCTTCTAAGAATGAATGAATAATTTGATATCGATGAAAAGATAAAATTGTCAACACATTATCATTAAACTTTTATTTTAACAGCCTTTCTCCAAATTTAGTGTTTGTTTTTCCTTTAAGGAAACCCTTAAAAGCACAATAAAAATTCAAATATAAACTTTAGCAAAAAAAAAAAAGATCTTGAGTATTCTGAATGACAAGTTCTGTTACTGAATAAAATCAGTTTATCCACATAAAATCTGCTCAAAGGAGAAAACAAGATGGTCACTTCAAATTATACCAGCAATTGCTGAGCTAATCTGGTGAAAGAGAATGATATAAAAAGTAAATTGAATTTTAAAATAAAACAATCTATTTTCACAGATGATTTTTTAGATTATAAAATATTCTTTTTTGTTCAGGGTTCTATAACCACTAACTAACTTCTCAGCATTTAGTGCACATTGGTTCTTCTAAAAATGAGTCTTCATGTTTGAATATGCCTCTGTGTAAATATTTTCACTCTGAGGAACGTCATAAAATGTTAAATATGGAACTTTTCCATGACCTAAATGGGTTCATGAGGTGAACATTTCAAACACTGGAATGTGCTGGAGAAGGTGGATAGTCACTGGGGGTGATTTTTGGCTTTTTCTCTACCTTCTTTCTATTTCTTTTTCTATACTTCTTACTCTGCCTTGACCCTTTTTCGTGTAAAAAAAAAACACTAACTGATAATATTAAAAGTTGTTTTATGACTCATTTTTCTGACACCTTTTGAGCAGAGCTGATGTAGCATTTTATTGAAAAGGTTGATAAAGTAGATTTTTCTATTTGCAGCATGCCCTCATAACAAGAAATGTTTCATCTAATTCCCGAGAGCTGAGCATTCTGAATGGTCCTGCTGTTTCCATGTTTACCAGTAAAACCTTCTTGTGTCTTGTATGTGGTCCCATCATTTCCTGAGATTCCTTCCTGGAAGCTGAGTTCCTTGTCAAAGTTGTTGATATGAGGCTTTGCAAAACATATCACTAAGTGACATTCCAGAAAGTTTGAACCATTTTTCTCTCACCACTGGTAGTATAACAATAACCATTACTTTCTCCCTCCCTTCATCTGTATCAGCTTAGTGAATGAAAATTAGTTCTGTTTTAGGCAGTTTATTATTATTATTCCTGGTGAGATTCAACTGTGCATACTATTGGCCACTGGTCTGTTCCTTTTATGGAACTCTCTGTCAAAAATCCCCCTGTGGACATTCCTATTTGTCCTGTATTGCTGGACCTGCTGTTCACTTCGAAACTCCACGGAAGTTCCTTTTACTCATTGACTGGGACGGTGCATTTCCTGGGTATAGTGATCACATCTCATTCATCTACATACTTTTCATGAAGTCATTTGGCTCCACGCATCTTACTACCCTGGGGTGAGGAGTGGGAAGTGAGGAGCAATAAAACACATCTCCCAAGAGCTTCAATGAAATGAAATATTCCCTGAGATTTTCAGCTTTTCTGTTATCATGACTCACACCTGCAGGTGAACACCTGCAATAATAGCCTTTTTATTAAAGTTGAGAATAACAGTCAGCCCCATTTGACAGCAGAGACAAGACTGTTCTCCGGAAAGTTCGGCTTGAACCTTATCTCCCTCCTCCTGCTCAGCCACCCACTCTTCCATGTCCAGCTTGTTGAAGATCATTCTCCGTGATCTGTGTAAATAACGCTGGCAGGAGGTTGAGAGAAACGGAGGAGACCGTCCCCACTATGGTCGAATATCTCATTCTATTCTCTGCTTGGTCACAGTGATGAACAAATGCAAGGGGCCAACCTGGGGCGAAAAGATTTCTGGCGCAAGATGTTCAAATCGCAGAGTGCAGCCAGCGACACCAGCAGCCAATCAGAGCAGGACACCTCCGAATGCACCACGGCCCATTCGGGGAACACCTCGGACAGGCGCACCCGCTCAAGGTCCCGCAGAATTTCCCTCCGGAAGAAGCTCAAACTCCCCATAGGTAAAAGTATGTCTGGATTTCTTAATGTCCTCTCTCTTGCTTCCCATGTCCTTAAATCACTTCACAATCAAAGCAGAGCAATGCGTGGTATATTTCTTTTTTGTATCCTGCAGAGAAAGAAAGAGAAAGAAAGCTTTCCAGTCACAAGGCCTAGGCTTACCGCGCCATCCATCCATCCATCATCCATCCATTTTTTGTTTCTACAAATATTTCATGGACCCTACTATGTGCCTCTGTGGTGTGCAAACACTATACCAGAGATCAGAAATTAAACTATGAGCAAAACACACAGCCCCCTAACTTTGCTGAACTTGTAATATAGTTGGAGCCACAGACACTAAAGCGGATAATTGAGCAACATAGTTACAAGCTATGAATTTTACAAAGGTTCTGTACAGAGTGCTACACAAGTATGTAATGAAACCTGACCTAAAGGGAGAGATAAAAATCAGGGAAGATTTCCTGGAGGCAGGGACATTCAGATCATTGGCAGGATACAAAAAAGAAAGAATACCAGCTCTTCAAGTAGGGCCATATGCAAAGATAACAGGATGAAGGGGATGCGAGGAAGAGTGGGTGTGGGGCCGTGCTGGTCAGTAGGCTCTTCAGCATAAGCAGGTATGCTTTCTTTAGGAGATCACTGCGTGCAGTTCATATGGGAAGACATATTCCTAGGAAAAGGAGAATAGATGGAAAGTCCTCTTAGTAGTCCAGGGATAAATGGATAAAACTTGGCCTGGGTGACTAGATACACTGAGAGAAGTGACATATTGGAGAGATACTCAGGAGATAAGATGAACGGGTTTTTGTGGGAGACGTCAAAGCTGTAAGAATAAGCAGATGGATCATGCTATTGTTCAATGGAGAGGCCCAGGTTCTTTTCATCCTGGCCACACTCACTCATGTAATTTTATGGTGCAATACTGGCCAATTTGAATCAAACTGTGTACATTGAAAAGAGTTTGCTTTTGGTTCTATTTCTGGCAAAGACATGTAACTTGCATTGCTTCTTAGTGCATGGTGACATCACTGTTTGAGGGCAAATGTTCTAACGTCGGTTTTTAAAAAAATTATTGAATAGGAAACTGGCTGAAACGCTCGTCCCTCTCTGGCCTGGCGGATGGTGTGGAGGACCTCCTGGACATCAGCTCCGTGGACCGCCTGTCCTTCATCAGGCAGAGTTCCAAGGTAGAGGGGAGGCTGCTCGTGGGAGCCACCCCAGCAGTCACTGGCAGAAAACTGTCAGTGCTGAGAAATGCTAAACACCTGCAGGGGCCTGAACAAATAAGACCCAAAGAAACTCTTGAGTTGAGCAAATTTTGTCAACTTAGACAAGCAATAAAAATTATCATGTTTGTTATAAGTTATCATAGGAAGGGGGGGAAGAAAAAGAGGGCACTTATGTAAGCATATAATTTTGGATTTTATCAGAATTAAAATCTATGAATAGGAGTTGCTCACTGAACTACTTCTAGAGTGCCTGATTATCTAGTTTTCCATCTCTGAACTTGGTCCTCTGACTAAATGCATTTACAGGGATTTTTTTGTTTTAGCACACAGGAATGAACTACATTGACTAAACTGCTCAGCTGTGGAAGCCAATCAAATAATCTTCATAGTCTAAGACTTCTTTCAAATCAAGAGGTTAACCCAAAGATTTGCCTTTGAACATATTCCCTGACTCCTTTCCTTCTCAGGTCAAGTTTACTAGTGCTGTGAAGCTCTCGGAAGGGGGACCCGGGAGTGGAATGGAAAACGGAAGAGAAGAGGAGGAGAATTTCTTCAAGCGTCTTGGTAAATGTCGTGCAGCCTAAGACTGCATTCAGATTTCATCACATAGAACAGATTAAATGGTTCATTATTTTCTTTTGAGTTTCTGAAACTCTTTATTTGAAAAACTTCTTTAAATGGTCGCTTTGCATTTCCATTGACTTCTCACTCCTTTTTCATACATAACTCTTTAAATTCTCTACTTTTTAGCCATTTAGTTAAAAGGACATTTACGGAAGTCTCCATTAGAAGTGTTCCTCACTCCCTGGTGGGTGATGGATTTCTGAGGAGGAAGACAGCCTCTGCTGTTGTATCTTTTATTAAAATCTAAAAGTTACAGGATCTTTGTCCACCCACTTATCTCCTTTGAATTCTGCTCATCACATCCCTAACAGGTGGCCAGCAGCCCTCTGTACTCTTCTACTGAGGGGGAGTATATTATTTCAGAAAGCACTTGTTCCAGACTTAGACAGCTTTCCTTATATTTTGAAAATATGCTTACCCATAAATTTCATTGATTTGTCCTAATTTTGATGTCTATAACAGCATACAGAGAGAAAGAGAGACAGACAGGCAGACAGACATAGATATAATACTACTTCTACTAACCCATGTCCTGTTCTCTTTTGATCTCTTGGCTGTGCATCTTCAGTTTCTCTACTTTTCCTCCCTCTGGAGTATCTCTAACTCCACCACCATCCGGTTTCCCTTTTCTTGCGTATTCTAGTTAGATTATGTGTTTTATAAAATGTGGAGTTTCATAATGCAGTGCCATGTGTTTGAAACTTAACTATGCACTAGGTAGTAGCCAGTAACTTTCAAATACATGAACACAATTCAAAATTACAGAACCTGGTTTCACATCCCATAGTTGGTTCATATGGCCTAGCTTTTGCCAGTTTTATTTCACATACATGAATGTCAGGATCTACTTTGACATAGCCATTGTTAATTATTCATTTCATAAATAACTACAATGTGTTACTTCATCAACAGGGGGTAGTTAGATCACTTTCCAGGAAGGAAATGCAAAGGCATAATCCAAGCTAACTTATATTATCAATGTTTTTTTCTTTACAATTATGCTGCAAAGTTCTGTCTACACAGAGATCCATGTTTCCATGTTTTCATCCAAGTTGTTCATACTACAAATGAGCAGGAAAAATATAAAGTTATAATTCCTATGAGACTTCAAGTTGACCTTGGCTAATAAACAGTTATGGATACCACTTATTAACCATCTGTACACTTAATTTACAAGTGCCTTCATGTATAAATTTCCATCTCACTGCAAATGCATTATCACACATTACCAAAACAAAAATCTTGCAATTATATTTGTAATTCTATCAAAAGGAGGAATTTCATTTAGTTTATTATGACATTTTCCCCATTAATTACCAATGACTTTTAAAAAATATTCTTGTCTGTATCATTATCTGCTACAGAATTTGGCTGGGAAAGATACCAAACATACTAGATTTCAGTCTTAAGACTTCTCTGCAGCTGGAAGTATATGGTGTATTCT
Source organism: Ctenomys sociabilis (assembly GCA_004027165.1). Lineage (NCBI taxonomy): Eukaryota > Metazoa > Chordata > Mammalia > Rodentia > Ctenomyidae > Ctenomys > Ctenomys sociabilis. The sequence continues at coordinate 97,195 of PVKA01000698.1, forward strand.
GTGAGATGATTCCTTCATACCCACTTAAATAAAACAACTCCGGCTATTCTATTTTTTAATTTTTAAAGAACACAAAATAGTGATTCAAGGCTGGGGAGATGGATCAGTGGAATAGGCACTTCCCTGGCAAGCACAAGGGCCTGGTTCTGCCAAAAAAAAAAAATAGTGATTCAAAAAGCAGCATTATGAATGATACAAGATTTCACTGAACAAAGTAATAGGAATTCAACAATGTTTGCCATGTTACATGATGCTACCTTCAAATTACTTGTTCAGATTACCATATACAAATGTGTAAAATTCATTTAAAGAAACAAAACAAAATAATAGTAAGAAGTTACAAGAAATTGAAATGAGGAAAAAAAACAGAAAAAAAATTAAGCATTAATTCCTTTTTTCAAAAGACCAGTAGAAATCAACATTACAATTATCCAAACTAAATCTTTTGCAAAAGAAAGTAGGTAGAAACCTTAAGGACAGAGTTCTGAAACAAAAATCAAACTGCATGGGAAATGCTTCAAAGAATCCACAATTGGGATCTTATCTTTTTGGAAAGTTGCTGCAAGTCAAAAGAAATCACCAACAAAGTAAAAAAAAAAAAAAAAAACCCATGAACTGGGAATAAAATTGTAGCAGACTGTCCTTCAGACAAAGGACTCCTATCTAGAACATATAAAGAATTTTTTAAGAAAGCCTCCAAAATTCAAACGCCCAAAGCCAGAAAAGGGCACACACTTCACAAAAGGAAGAGGCACAAATGGCAAATAAATATATGAAAAACTGTTCAACATCATTGGTCATTCAAGAGATTCATTATTATTATTATTATTATTATTATTATTATTATTATTATTATTATTATTTTGTATTTTAGGACAGGACCTACAGGGTCTCACTGCATAGATCGGACTCATGGTGAGTCTCCTGTCTACAGCCTCCCAAGTGCTGGCAGACACCACCACGCCCAGTCTCAATCCCCCTCTCAAGGCGCCCTGGGGGTGGGGCCAACATGGCAGGCCCGGGAATCAAACTCCCAAACCCTGCGTCTGCCTAAGCAAGCGCTTCAACCCAGTGAGCTATTTGACTAGCCCAAGAGATGCAAATTAAAACAATGCTGAAATACCAACTTATGCCAGAGAGAATGGCTATTATCAAGAAGTCAACCAATAATAAATGTTGGAAAGGCCATAGGGAAAAAGAAACCCTTCTTCAGTTGGTGGGAGTGCTGGCTCGTACCACCATTATGGAAATCAGTATGGAGATTGCTGAGAAGCTAGGATTGGAGGTCCCATTCAAGACAGCTATTCCCCTCTTAGGTATTTTTCCAAAAAAACTGAAATCATCATATCACAGTGATACAAGCATTTATAGCCTCACAATTCTTCATAGCTAAGTCTTGGAAACAACCCAAATGCCCGTCAACTGAGGAATGGATAAAAAGGATATGGCATTTTTACACAATGGAAACTTATTCAAGTATAAAGAAAGATAAATTTGAGGCTTTTGTAGATAAATGGATGCAGCTAAAAATTATATTCGTAAGTGAAATAAATCAGATCCACACATGCAAGCATTGTATTATCTCACTAGTATAAGAACCTGAAAAAGTAATTAAAATCTAAAAAGGGACAACAGATAATGTGAAAGGGAAAGAAATTCTTCAATCAGAAGGAAAAACTGGGATGAGAAAAAGGACAAATGAAAAAAGGGAAAAGGGTATATTTAGGGAAATATGCAGCTATTCTAAATGAACCACAAAATTGTCTGCTAATCTGATAACACTTCACAGTAACTACTGCCCCTGCCCAATGAAGGTCTTTCTTTCTGCCCTTTTTCCCTCCCTCCCTTCCTCTTTTCTTACACCTTTTGTTGTTACTTCCTCTCTCCCTCTCTCCTCCCCTCTCCTCTCCTTCCATCCTTTTCTTTCTTCTATCCCAACCTGTGGGTACGTATATAATCTCCGTGCACTTGAAATGCATTGTCCTTTCTCATTTATTGTTTTCAATATATAATTTCCCTGTGTCTTTCTTTAAAGATGTTAGAGAAAATGCGTATCAAACATTCATACTCTCAATTTACGTGTAATGCCAGAAATTCATTGAGATAAAATTCCAGTAAGATTTCTTTAACATCTAAAGAAAAAAAAATATACAGTAAATAAAAAAACATGTCTGATTAACATTTAATTTAAATAACATTCAGAGATAGACTTTTCCTTCTGTGTTTTCATATTCACTAAAATCACTTCCTTTTACAAATTGTGTCTTTATGTGGAAAGATGTTTGACTATGACAATGGTTTTTTTCAACTGATCAATAAGTTCATTCCATATCATGAATATCCTCAACTCTAGCGTCACTTCCTTAAGAAATACTGCTTGAAGAAATACTAAATTTGAGCCAGTCAGATAGCTCAGCGGACTAAAGCACCTGCTTAGGTAGAGCACAGCAGCTGGGGCTTGATTCCTGGCATGCGTTGCAGACCCCACCCTGGGACACAATGAGAAGGAGATGACGGCTGGTTGTGGTGGCATGCAGCTGTAATCCTATTTAGGTGGCTGAAAACAGGAGAATCACTACAAGTCCAATCTACATAGTGAGACCCTGTAGACCCTTCAGACCATGTACTAAATACAAAAAAAAATGCTAGATTTTATCTATCTGAAACTTTAAATATATAAACATATACCATTATGATTTATCAACTAAAAAAAATATTAGCCAGGTGGGTGGTACATGCCCGTAATCTCAGCACTTTGGGAGGCTAAAGTAGGAAAATCCCAAATTCTAGCCCAACCTGGGAAATTCGGCAACTTAGCAAGACCCCACCTTAAAATTTGGAATAAGTAGGCTGCACTTGTAGTTTAGTGTGAAGGCCCTTTCATCTCTGTTACCATATACATAAAGAAAGGAAAATATAGATTATGAAATGTTTCTTGTATCTAACAGTGTAGCCGGGCATGGTGGCATGCGCCTGTAGTCCCAGCTACTTGGGAGGCTGAGGTGGGAGGATCGCTGGAGTCCAGGAGTTCTGGGCCGCCGTGCGCTATGCTGATCAGGTGTCCGCACTAAGTTCAGCATCAATATGGTGACCTCCCAGGAGCGGGGGGACCACCAGGTTGCCTAAGGAGGGGTGAGCCGGCCCAGGTCGGAAATGGAGCAGGTCAAAACTCCTGTGCTGAGCCGGGCATGGTGGCGCATGCCTGTAATCCCATCACTCGGGAGGCTGAGGCAGGAGGATTGTTGTGAGTTCGAGACCAGCCTGAGCTACAAAGTGAGCTTAAGGCCAGCCTGAACTGCATAGTGAGACCCTGTCTCGAAAAGACAAAAAAAACAAAAAAACAAAAAAAACAAAAACAAACTCCTGTGCTGATCTAACAGTGTATACTACATGCATTCTATATAAATTATACTGCAATCTATTGTAAAATAAGTATGAAACAAATTTAACTAAAATTTATTTTGGCTAAAAAAAATCATTATTCCCAAGGAAACCAATAGGCATCCATATATTCTTATACATTTATTGCACCAGTGGACAGAGAAAAGCATATTTTATAACCAAGTTACCTGTTAAAATTTCTTTTAATATTACAGTATGGAACCAGCAGTGTATATTTTATAATCAATCATTGGAGAGAAATAAAAATAACATGCACAATATTGAATTATTTTTTAAATTAAGATTTCCCAACATAAAAAATATTCTAAGTCTGACTTTCCTCACAAAGCCTGAGTATGTAAGGAATGCAGCATAGCGCAATGGGAAGAGCAGGCAGGTGGTTTGCAATTCGGAGCCTTTGTAATTTTCTTGTTCTTTTTCTTTTTTATTAATTTTAATGAGAAAAAAAGATAAAATAACAATGAAACAGTTTCAAAACAGGTTAGTAGTATTAGTATTCAATAATGATACATTGCATATTGTGGTCTTCATAGTAGCTATTCAGAGGACAAGATGCAGACATATCTTGTCTAAACAATAATAGTACCAACCTTTCTTCTCATAGAATTAAGAGCCAGTAGCTGTATATCTATCCTATCTTGTGCAAATAGAAAATAATTTTTCTATTTTTTTCACAACAAATCGGTCCTTTATTTATATCCTCTTTTTTTGTTTTGTTTTGTCAGAGATGGGTGTTTAATGAATTTAAACAAGGCAACTTAACCTGTCCCTTTTCTTTCTCTGTTTTATCTGTTTCTTGTTCTCTCTCTCTCTCTCTCTCTCTCTCTCTCTCTCTCTCTCTCTCTCTCTCTCTCTGTCTTTCTCTCTCATACATATACACACAGATATTGTTAATCATTTTAATAATCTACCACATAGATCTTTTAAAAATGAAGAAAATAAATTAGAAAATGTTTCATTCGATACTTAACACATAGTAAGTGTTCAGATTTTAACAAATGCTACCTTGCTGTCCATGAATACTGTAAAGATACAATGGAAACTTTCCATTATAAATAGCTTTTATTGCAACATGCTTTTTGTGTTTACAGCTTGTCAGACTCTGCCAACCTTTTTACCTGAAATAAATGGTCACCATTCTTGGAAGACTCTAAGTTCTTAATGGCAGAGACTAATTTCATCATCTCTCTGTTGTTTTACTTTCAACTGCATTATTTCTGAAGTTCTCTTATCAAAGTGGGATTTACTTAGTAATACTGGATACATTTCTTTTAGAATTAGTCATATTGACAAATAAAATATCACAATCTTATTCTTAGCGCTTGCCTTAATGAAGTAATGGCAGTTTTCCTTTAAAAAATTGTGCAAAAATGAATAACCTTATTGAACATCTACCCTATCTTATGTATCAGTTTTACTCCAAAGTTATACCTAGCATATCATAAATATGAACTAATAGCAACAGCCTATAAAACTACTGGGCTCACTGAAAAGAAAAATCCTGATCTTTGTGACTCATCCTTAATTCAGAATAAGGGATTATTAAAGATGTTTAGCAAGTGAGAATCCTTTGATATAGGCAACGATTAAAGAAGTGTATACAGGTGAGTAATAAAATGATGTGTAGCTATGAAAAAAAAATCAAAGGGAGCTTCCTGTTCTAACAGCTTCAGTAATGAGTCAATTCTTGACTAGAGCAATTTTGCAAAGTAATAATCTCAAAACAAAACTGTCTCGAAAATACTTGTTACACATCTGCACCTTTCCCTCCTTGTATCATTTGATGCCCTGTCTTTTGAATTTTCTGCCATCATATATTTCATAGTTTTCCTTTTACATTTGATATGAAACTAGCTATACTAACTTTTTAAAAACTGAAGTTGGAGTTTTCAAATATTGAGTATTAGAACTTGAAAGGAAATGACTGTACAGAATGAAAACTGTATAAAGTTTTAATAATTATAGAGGAGCCTTCTCCACTGCTGGTGATTATATCTCAATTATATTGAGACAGTTTGTGCTAATGAAAAAAATCTTACATGCACACACGGAACAAGTTCAGAGGTCCAGTAGACCTTAACTATTCACCACCAATTTGCAATGATGAGCAAATTTTTACCATATTTGTACCATCTATCTTCTGTAGCATTTCTTAATATGATTTAAAATAAATTTCAGATGCTTGCTTTTTCAGTCTTGCACTACATACTGATGTCTCCTTCACTGGCAGGCTGCTTTTGCAGTCATGGCCCATCAGACTTGATTGCTGATTGCATTGTAGCCACCTTCATCTATGAAATGCACTCTACAACAGTCACACAATGACAAAATCATTGAATGAGACGCCTCCCAGGGCATATATCTGTCCTTAAGTGGTACAGTTTTATATTTCTATATGATTTTGAGCATGTTAGGTAGGCTAACAATTTAGTGATTATTTTTAAGCCATTTTATACTTTCTTACCTGAGAGCAAAAAAAAAAATCCAAAACATTCTTTGTACTACACTTCAACTGTTTCCAATGGGATGAGTCCCAGGACAGTGGGTGCTTACCTTTTTTGACCAATGGATCTGTTGGCTGGCATGCTGCATGTGACACATTGTCATGAAGCACCCAGGCTGTTAGTGTACACACCTTCTTGACTATCACTAGTACAAATTGTTTCAGGGGTAACCTCAATGGGGATTTCATTTTTGAAAGCAAATTTGCAAACATTGGTGTTTGCCAATGAGGAGAAACTCTTCACCATTCTGTGACCAGTAAGATGACACCTAGTTGTGTCACGACCCTTCAGTTGAGAGCAGTGGCTGCAGGAACAGGAGCAGAAGTAGAGCAATGGGATAGAAGGTGCAGGACATTCTTAACTAAAGAGATAAACAAGTTATTTCTGGAAATCAGCTGTGTGAGTTCTCAGTGATGGCAACCTCAAATGAGTGGCAATATTTCAAATTAATCTAAGTCCTATATCAGTGGATTGCATCCTGGAGATACATATTCTCCAGTGTCATAGGAACATTTTAGAATTATGAGAATATGCACAGGTCTTATTTTAAAACTGTATTAAATGCTATAACATTATATTTAAGATGACTCTGAGCACGTTGGCATGCAATTATAAATTCAGCACCTGGGAGGTTAAGGCTGGAGAAGTACTGAGCTCAGTACTTGAATTCAGGAGTACAAGACCGGCGTGGGAAAGAGAGTAAGATCTTGTCTCAAAAAAGAAAGAACAGGTATATACTAAAAGAAAAACATCATGAAATATTTAATTTTTTAAAAAATGTATCTGGAACTAAAAAGGAAAGAAAGAAAATTCAGTCTTCCACATTTTTCTATCTCAGACTCTCTGCATTAAAATCATGTAGAATATATATATGTTTTTCATATATCCCTTATACCTTTTATAGTAATATGATTTTACATTCTGAATTTTAATATGCTCCAGAATGAGCCTATTCTAAGCAATTTACCTGCAGAGAAAGAAGAAGGGAAGGGCCAGGGAATCTCAAATCTATACCCACAGTGCATGGTAAGGGTTGCCAAAAGGCTTCACAAGTATGTATTTTTACTCATCACCTCCAGAAATTCTGATTCTTCAGAACAAGGTAGGATTTAGGAATTATGTAGGCAATTCTGATGAACACTGATTCTAGAAATCCTAGAATTAAATGATCAACTACAACCCCAACCGTCAGTGATTCTGACGTCAGATGCATCCTCACTGAAAAGAGGCTTCTGTTTTCTCCATAATTCTGTCCTTCATACAAATTTCTTATAGCAGAACTTTAATTGTAGGGCCTGTGTCTTCCATAACAACAGGAGCTAGTTGTTCATTATAGGAAGAATCATTCTAAGTCTCCCAAGAGCTCATGTCATTGTTAGCAAGACCTGGGCTCCAAGTGGGAAGACCCTACCTGTGCAGTTGGGCAAACTCTATGTCTTTCTGTGCTATGTGTCAGGTTCCTTAAAGTCTCTGGAGCTCAAATAAAGCATTTGGAAAGTGGAGAGGAGGGGAGAAGGTGGGATAGAAAGTTTTCATGCCAACCCTTCAACATGCCAAGAGCACATCCTTGCATGTCTTTGAAGCTGTTTTAGAATGTGTGACATACTTTCTCCTCTTTTTTCTTCCTCCACAATGGCACAACTGTTGCAGGTTGCCACAGTTTTGATGACCATCTTTCTCCCAACCAAGATGGTGGGAAAAGCAAAAATGTGGTGAATCTTGGTGCGATCCGACAAGGCATGAAACGCTTTCAGTTTCTATTAAACTGCTGTGAGCCTGGAACTATTCCTGATGCCTCCATCCTAGCAGCCGCCTTGGACCTGGTGAGTTGTTGCAAGGTTTTACCCACCCCCTTCCAGTTCATCCTCTCAGTGGAAGTAAGCATGGAACCCAAGCTTGACCTAACTCTGGGACTATGCTTTCAGGTTTTCCCTTCAAGGTTAATGGCCAAAAGGAGGAAAAAGCCAGTGAGATAAGAGAAGAAAAGAGGAAAAGTCTTAATGATGGCCTGAAAATTAAAATGTATAGCACCATGATTAGAAACTGCTGAGCGATCTGGAATCAATACCTGAGTTAAAATCCCTCAGGAATTTATTAGCTGAACATCCATTTAATGGGAATGAATATAATAATAATACCCATATATCCGCATCCCAAGGCTAATGTGAAATTTACATGAGATAGGACATAGAAGGTTCTCATCATGAGGTCTAAAATACAGTATCTGTACAATAGTTTATTGTAATATTTTTGTCTTATGCCTGCCAGATAACAAGCCTTTAAGTTCTCTGAGTTTTGGTTTTATCAAGGGAAGGAAAATATGAAATAAAGATCAATTGAAATGAACCACACTGAAGTACATTGAACATTGTACAATAGTATACAGATTTAAGGCATTAAAAACTGTAAACTGGATCTTGTTAGGAGGTACTTTTGTCAGGTCAACCAGATCCACAAATAACTTTTGTACTTAGTCTCTTGATTTCCTAGAATTGCTCTCTGCTTTACAAACTCTTTATCCACTGGCTACCAATACCAAATGAACATTAAAAAAAAAAACATGTCTTTCGTTTTCATTTTAAAAATCTAAAATAACTTCTTATTATTTAAAAAAAAATCTTCATGCCTGTCTGCAAATGATCCATTTTCCAGGTTTTAGGACACAGAAACAAGGGACCACATAAAACTCATATTTTGCTCTGAAAATTCATCCAAATCTTAGAACAAAGTTCATGAAATCTCTCTGTCATATTTGTGGCTTTAGCCTTCAACATACTTAGTGGCCAGTGAGGTGTGTGGCTTCATTTAAGCTTGAAATATAAATACTACCTATAATGAATTAAATGCTTACTTGTCCTACAAAAGAGTTGGACATTGGCCTTTGCAGTTTATTTGTTAAATTCAGAGTGTTTCATGTGCATTGACGCATGCTCTGGTGACCACACTATGAGAGGAGCACAAGAGTCTTCAGGAGGCTGGGGCTGGTGGCAGCTGACCAAGCAGAACTGAGAGGTGCCCGTCCGAAGCCAGAGAGTTGAACCAGAGGGCGAGCCAGACCTTTGCTTCTGGGTGGCAGAGTGAAACCAGCTTGTGCTCCCTTGACGCATGCATGGGTGCTCATAATCACATCTTCATCTGCTCCTGAAGGAGATGATCAAATAACTAAATGTGACAAAGTCATAAGAAAAGGATAAACAAACATGAAAATGGACAAGTATATGCACAGCTAGTTCACTAAAAATATGGATAACCAATAAGCTATGCCTCACATGGCACGTCAGAAGCGCTATGTCAATTTATAGTTAAAAAGTAAATATTGAAAATTGCTTATCAAACATTTACATATTTTTATTTTATAAACTGTCAGACTCGCAATGATTATATAATGTTGTTAAACGTATCAGATATCAGCGCTACAGAATGTCAGCTGTGATGTACCAACGGGATTTGATCAAGAGCAGGAGGAGGAGAAGGGAGCCTTGGTTGGTGGGGTGGCAGCCAGAGCTGTGGTGGGGGCTGGGGCGCCCTTCCCCTCTCGCTGAGTAGGAGGCAGTTTTGAGTTGTATATAGTGTAGCTGGGAGCAATAGCTGTATATATATCAAGTACACAAAATGGTAAGGGAAGTAGCATTTCAAGGCCCAAAAGTCAATGTGGCACGTAAGATACTGCAGTGCGCTGGCCGGATAGCTCAGCAGACTAAAGCACCTGCCTAGGCAGAGCACGGGGACCAGGATTTGATCCTTGGCATCACATGCCATGTCAGCCCCGCCTGCGGGTGTGCTGTGACTGTACTGAGACTGGCCCTGGGGGCACACCCTTGGAATCCCAACACTTGGGAGGCTAAAAACACGAGGATCACTACGAGTCTGATCTGTGTAGTGAGAGCTTGTAGGCCCTACACTAAATACATTTTTTTACAAACAGATACTATAATAAATTAGTTAAAATATTTCTAATGAGGGCTTCCTATGTGCCAGCCATAGTGCCAGCTCTGAATGATTCAATAAAACTCAGCTGGAGAACTTAATTCTTTATTTTTCTCAAGGAAAAGTAATGCACACTGTATTTTATAAAGCAATCTATTTTCCAGTCTTCTTAGTGTAGAGAATTCTAAAGTTGATAGACTAATGATTAATACTGATTGTGTGCCTACTATATTTCTAAAAGGAAAAAGTGGAAGCTCAGAAAGACCAACCAGCAGGCCTGGACTACAAAAGCCAGAGAAAATCAAACTGGAACCTAATTCTGTCTTCAAAGGCCCTATATTTTGTATATTTTTGAACCATTCTGGCTCTCACTAAAATGGCATGTGGAATAAATTTTAGGCATACAAAAAAACAATAAGTTCTTCTTTTACTCCCAATAGTTGGAATGTGGCTAAGGTGACAGTGCTAGTTACAGCATACACAATGGCAATAGCACCTAGCCACTCTACAGATGCTTTAAACTGAAGTGTTCCTAAGGTATCATTCTCTGTCTAATCCCATACCCACAGCTACTTTTTTTTTGTACTGGGGATTGAACTCAGAACCTTGTGCTTGCCAGGCAGGCACTTATACTGCTGAGCTTTTCCCAGGTCCCTACAGCTATTTTTGAGAAGTTTTTAGACAAGTGAGACATCATATTCCTCAAGCAAATGCCTAATTAGATTAAGGAAGATTATAAATGCCAAACACCTTATTTCAGCTTATGAAAAGATCGAGTGAAAAATGTAACTGTAGTCATACAAATTCAAAAATACTGGGATAATGGATTTGGACAACAAATATTTCACCATTTGGGTGGAATTTCACCCAAATCAATACATGAAGTAAAAACCATTAAGAACTCCACCTCAACGAATGCAGTACCACTGGCAAAAAAGAAACTTTCTCAAGTGCTTCAAATTACTTCATTAACATTTATTGACGACATAAACACAGAAGGAAACATTTCATAATTGCTCCCTGCATATAAGCCTGTTGGGTTTATATAATGGGTGTGGGCAGGGAGAAATACAGGAAAAGCCAAGTAGAAAATTGATACTGGCTTCTAAACAGATTCTTTTGGAAGAGAAATTGATTAACAGGTTGAAAAACCAAAGCTCTTTGGTGGTGGAGCCTCATTCTTTTTCACCAAAATGATTTCAGACCTTTCTGCTTGGGAATAGACACACTGTGCTGCTGACTGCAGCCAGATTCTACCATTGAACTGGATAGAAACTAGAGAAAATGTCAAATTCCCTTTGCTTCACCTAAATGAGGCAGTAACTAGGTCACTGCAGGACTGCTAGATTCTCCTTTCCGTCCCCTGTGGGGCCTGCTCTGGCCCTATCTGATCTTCTCGTTTTGTAACTCTCTTAATAAATACAACACAGGTGGTTAGCTGGCTACAAGCAGTAACCCCCCCCCCCCAAGTGAAGAAGCATTATCCGAGCCAGGTAGATTTCCACTTAGGGGTAGCCTGCATCAGGAGTGACGAGCTCTGCCACCAGACATTGTTCAGTGTGGCCCCAGGGCTGGAGCAGTGTGATGGGCTGCAGTGGGGTGGGGATTAGGAATGTCCTTCATTGCGGAGTCTAATTCCAGCTTAGGACCAAGCACTGTGCATTTTGGAGGTTCAAACTTCCAGAATTCAGAATCAAAATTTTAAAATGCCTCTCATTGCTCTCTCAGGCAGTGAGGGAGAACAGATGGACCTGCCTTGAATAAAAGGCAGAAGTGATGGCAAACGGTGGTGGCAACGCCGACAGTGGTGATACTGGTTAGCAGAGCTGGTGTCAGCAGAAGTAACATCTTTATTGTATTTGGTAGTTTACAAAGCACCATCGTATTTGTTGCTAAGAAAGCAAAGCAACAAGAAAGCAAGGGTATGATCCCGACATTGGGGCACACCGAGAATCTGTTTCTTAGCTGTGGAAAAATGAAGAAACCAAAGCTGCTGGTGAATTCCAAGGAACAGATTGAGAAAAGGGGAATTACGGTGACATGGCCTAAGTCTGGGATAGTGAACCTTTCAGAGCTTTCAATGCTACCAACAGCCCCATGCCATAGGTTCCTAGGTGCCTTAATCCAAGTGGCATTCAGTGTTTTCTGTCCTTAGTACAGGTGTGTACTGTCCTTGGTCCAGGTGTGACAGCTGCAGTGTGTACCTATGGATCTGGGTTACAAGTTACGCAGATTCACTGTAACTTCCACAGCTGGAGTCTGCTAAATGTATTTTTAGCTTTGTTGATTTTTTTTCCTAGTATCTGATCCATCTGCTTCCTGTCTTTCAGGAATGCCTCCATTTATTACTATGTTTTTATTTTCCACTGTACTTATTCTTTTATTTATATGTGTGTATAACATATACACATAAGTAAAATATATGTATATGCAGTATATGTGTATGGTGCATAACATACCGATACAACATGCATATTACATAATATGTACAATATAATATGCAGTTAGATGTGAGTTCACAAAATGTAGATAAATAGATGTAGGTATAGATGTAGACTCTGCTAGCTCACTAAGTAGAATGAATGTAAGGAAGCAACAAAAGCAAACATAAGCTCATCATCGTTTTCTAGTGCAACATTTTTGCTTCGACTTTATTACTTAGTTGCCCATTGAGTGCAGCTTATATATCATTTTTACATTGCAACATAATTTTTATTTTAGAATAGCTTCATCATTTCATTTCCTCAAGTATAGGATTTAAATGTGATTTTTTTGAATTTGCAATTTTCTGCAGAGTTGAAAGGTATTGGTAGATGAAAGAAGCACTAGAAACTGTAACGCTCAGAGTTTTGCTGGCTTCCAGGCTTTTGTTTTAAATAGTCCTCTTATTATTGTTGTCGTTTGATTTCTCAGTGTGGATATTATTTATTATAATATCAGTTTGTGTGTAGCAATTCTGTGAGTATGAAAATGTCGATGGGATCCTAGAATTCTCCCTCATCTGTGATTAGCGACAGTCTAATTTGTGTTAAATTATTTAGCCTCATGAATAGATCACTTTAGGAGTAGTGAATATATAATTCATGTACAATCTGACACACTTCTAAGAGTGAAAGGGACTGTTGCTAATAACTATACAATGAAAAAAGACATATACCAGGCATCTTCCGGAGAAGTATATGGTTCTTCTGCAGAAGGGTTATGCCATAGGTATTCACATTTATCAAGTTCACGTTGAGGCTTACCATCACAAGACTATTTGGCAATCTGTGTAAAACATCCACTTTCACAGAGACAGGAATACATATATAAGAGAAAATATCAAAGCAAGATAGTATATTGTTTTTTTTCAATCATAAGAAAAACAGAAATGACTCAGTAATAATCCAAACTAACCTATTAAAATATCTCCTTAATTCTACTGGTGTCCCCATATTGCTGAATATTTTAAAAGATCTAATTAATGAAATGTACCATAAAAAAAAGAATAAAAGGGGCAGGGGAGATGGCTTAGTAGAATAAGTGCTTGCCTGGAAAGTGCAAGAGCCTGAGTTCAATCCCCGGTTTCCCCAAAAGAAAGAAAGAAAGAAAGAAGAAAGAAAGAAAGAAAGAAAGAAAGAAAGAAAGAAAGAAAGAAAGAAAGGAAGGAAGGAAGGAAGGAAGGAAGGAAGGAAGGAAGGAAGGAAGGAAGGAAGAAAGAAAGAAAGAAAGAAAGAAAGAAAGAAAGAAAGAAAGAAAGAAAGAAAGAAAGAAAGAAATGTATCATAAAGACAAGGCATGTCATCGGTTGGTGGATTTTAACAGAAACAAATCTAAATGTCACATATGTTTGGCATAGTTTTCAAAACAGAACATTTCCAATGGTTTGCAATGTATGTTATATTCCCTGCTTAAAAACACATCCTATCTTTCATTGCTCTTCTGTTTTATCTTGTTCTTTTTTATTTTTATTTTTCAATGTATTTAGTACAGGGTCTCACTACACAGATCGGACAGGTAGTAATCCTCCTATTTTCAGCCTCCCAAGTGCTGGGATTGCAGACCCCACCACCATGTCCAGTCAAGGGCGGGACCTGCAGGCACACAGGGAATGGAATCCCAGCACCTGTGCCTCCCTAAGCAGCTTGGTCCCCTGAGCTGTCTTGCTGGCCCTCTTCTTGCTGTTATATTAAGTATAAATATATTTTCACCGAGGAATGGTATTCATTTGTCTGAACATTCTGCAATTTATATATCCATTAGATGCTCAATGAACATTTTTAACTTTTGTAGATTTTGACAATGTACAAGTGCTTCCTAATAATTTCCTAAATAAATCTAAAAATACAATTATTGAGTCACAGTTTTGTCATATAATACGTGTGTAGTGTATCATATGACAAAACAATTCTACACAGGAGTCCACAGTTCTACACAGGTAGCAAGAGTATGACAGATGCTCATGGTGGTTTTTTTTTTTTTTTTTGCCAATGCTTATATTGTTCAACATTTTTATTTTTACCAATCTACTGGTAAAAATTAAGCCACAAACTTTAATTTGTATTAAAATGTTTTCATAAGTTTACTGATCATATTCCTTTCTCCATTTTGGTAAAAGATTCTTTTTGTCTTTTGTTCATTCTTTTTCTAGAGTATTATCTCTTTTGTTCTTAATTTAAAAACAACATAAATAATGTTGATTCTCATCCATTTTCTGTGCCTTACACTTTATTATGACTATTGGTCAATTTTTCTTCAATCCTCATTGTTTATTTTAATAAAGAGAAAATTTTAGTTTAAGAGAACTTAATTAATCCAAATTTTCATTATTGCTCATACTTTTTTCCTGTCCTTTGAAGAAATGTCAACATAATAAATACTTTATGTTGTCTTCTAAAAGCCTGATCATTTTCACATTTGTCTTTAATTAAAATATATTATGCAAATGGTATAAAACAATTTATTTGATTTACTAAATATGGAAAATAACTGCCCTAGCACAATACATTGACTAACTTAACGTTTTCTTGCCTAATGTGTGATGCAGTCCTAACCATAGATCTGGTTTCCATGCAGACATGGATGTAGCAGCCAGTTTTGTTCAATTTCTACCCATTTCTAACCTGATGTCTATCCTAAATAATCTATTTTCTGATTTTGTCACTAGAACTTTCAATAGTACCTACATTATTGGTTCTTTCTGCTCTTCCATGGGAATTTTATAATTATTTTGCAAGACTATATGAAAATCCTTTAATTTATTCTTGAAATTGAATTAAGTCTATAGATAATTTTAGAGATAATTGAAATTCAAATCTGAATTGATTATTTAAAAATTGGAACTCCCTTTTTACAAAGACCAAAAAAAAAAAAAAAGTTGGAACTGTTTCTGGAGTTATTTTAGTAACTTTAATCTTTTCAGCATTTATCTCTCAAGCAATCTGATTTTTTTGTTGAGATTTAAATTGATCAAAATATTTTCTCATTAATTCTTAGCCTTTGAAGCACCCATAACTATTTTATTTTAATTGATTAATTAATTTATTTATTTATTTTATAGTTTAGGGAAGAGTGTTCAGAGTCTCACTACTAGATTAGACTCATAGTGATCCGCCTGTTTACACCCTCCCAAGAGCTGGGATTACAGGGGCATGCCACCACGCCCAGTCTCAATTGCAGTCTCAGCACACCCCGGGGGGGGGGGGGGAGGCAGGCACAGCAGGTCCGGGGACAGAACCCAGACACCTGCACCTGCTTGCAGGCACTTTAATCCGCTGAGCTATTTGGCTGGTCCTTAGCTCTTTTATTTTATATTCCTAGAAACATTTATGTTTTTCTCAGCCTTCTCAGATTTTTGTTAGTATTTTAGTCTTTTTAAATTTGTTATGATTTTGTTCTTTAGTTCATTAATTTGTGTGGTTAATTTTATTTTCTGCTTTGTGAATAAATCAGATTGTTATTTAGCTTATAAATGACATTGTTTGCTTATGTCATTAATTTCCCTTCCTCTGTTTAGTTATTAATTTTCCTTTAATTACTAATTATATTGTAAGCCATAAATTTTACTAAGTAGTATTTTTAGTGTGATTTATTTCATATACATTCTAGCTTTCTTAATGACTTTCTTTTTGACCCATGACTTATTTGGATGTGTACGTGCATTTCCATTTATAAAGTACAGCTTTTCTATTAGATATCAATTTATTACTGACAAACTCAGGGTAATTAGATAATCTATCACCCAAATGGTGATGATCATTTCTTACTATTGAAGTTGTTTTATGGCCTACAACATTGCCAGTTTTCTTAAATGTTCCATGCACAGTTAAAAAGAATATGCATTTTCCAGTTGTTAATTAATGTATTCAAATCTTTTACATCTTTATTTTCTTCTCACTACTTGATATATTAAATCTTCCACAGTGACAGCACTTCTTTTTTTGATGCTGCAAATTAAACTGCTGGGCAAACGACCTGCTATAAAGCTATACCCTCAGCTTGAAACCACAGCTTTTGTTTTATGTATATAGGGCTTTTTGTTTTGTTTTGTTTTGTTTTTGTTTTTGTGGTACCAGGGCCCAAACTCAGCACCTTGCACTTGCCAGACAGGTGCTGGAGCCACTGAGCTATATCCCTGGCCCTGTATATAGAGCTATAGACATATATATGTGTACTTTTTTTTTTTTTTTTTGGTGGAACCAGGGATTGAACTCAGGCCCTTGTGCTTGTCAGGGAAGCACTTATTCCACTGTGCCATCTCCCCGGCCCTCTATATATGTGTACTTTTTAGCAATGCTTTCCACCTTATGATGTATTTTCTGACAGTAACATAAGCAGTAGCTTGTTTAGATTAATGTTGGTCTCGCGTATCTTCTTGCCAGTTCTTCACATTTTCTATACTTTTGCATCTTATAAAAGTCATATATTTATATTTTCAGGTCATTTTGTCAGTTTTTCCGAGAAAATCCTTTCACTCTGATTACAATTGCTGAAATGTGTCAATTAACTGCCACTGCGCCCAGCAGTCTCGGTTTTCATTACTTCATTGTGCTGGCTCGACGTGCGCTTCAGGCCTGAGCTCAGATTGCACAAGGGCTGCTCTTCCTTGCTTCAGTGCAGCTTAGCATTTCAGAGTCTATTTTCCTGTATTAACTTGGAGATTGCTATACATATTTAACTGAACAAGGTCTAAAATTTATGAATTTCTTTATGCTTTTCTAAAAAAGCAAATGGGGCTTTACATCCCCTTGTCTAACATTTAGTTCTATCTTGCTTTAAACATTCCTAAGTAGATATTACTTTTATTGCTTATTTTATTTTTCATACTTATTAATAAACATTAGATTCCAATGCTTATTTTGAAAGGACACAGGTCCAGAAAAGCTAATGTAATATTGAAGGATTGAGGGAGAGGAACAAAGGAAGGACTAAAGCTAATGAACTTAAAAGGCCCACTACAAAGCTACCCTATTCAAGACAGTATGGCTGATGAAGAAATAGAGAAATAAACTAGCACAACCATAGCCCATGAATGAACACACGTGAACACAGTCAATTGATCTTTGACAAAGGAGCAAGGAAGTCAGTGCAGCAGTGGTGTTTGCTTATTTTATTTTGTTTATTTTTATTTTTTATTGCTTATTTTAGGAAAATGATTTTTTAATTTACTCAGAATTTCAGCATACTCTTTTTTTTCCTTATTTCTCCTTGATTTTCAGGCCTTTCCTTCTTTTTCTTTCTTTTTCTTTTCTTCTTTCTTGCTTTTTCTCTTTTCCTTCTTTTGTTTCTTCCTTCCCTCTTTCCTCCTCCCCTCCCTCCCTTCCTTCCTGCTCTCTTCCTTTTCCCACACAGGGTCTTGCTATGTACTCAGACCAGACTTGAACTTCCTATGTAACCCTAACTGGCCTTGAACTTCAGTTCTCCTACCACATCTTAGATGTTCTTTCTAAGATCATTTTCCTTCTTTTTTTTTTAATGTATTTAGTACAGGTCTATAGGATCTTACTATATAGCTTGGACTCGCAGTGATCCTCCTGTTTTCAGCCTTCCAAGCACTGGATTACAGACCCTTGCCACCATGCCTGGTCTCAACCACCAGTCTCAGTGTACCCTGGGGATGGGACCAGCATGGAACTCTGGGGATCAGACTCCAGTCCCTGCATCTGCCTAAGCAGATGCTTTCATCCACTGAGCTATCTGGCCAGCCCAATCACTTCCCTTTTTAATTGTACCTTTTGGAAGAGTCTTTAGTGAGTACCACTTGCTATTAGCGATTAGCTCTCAGCTATAGGTTTCTTGTAACTGACTGTATTTTTAGGTCAATTTGGAGATGCTAGACTTGTAGTTTTAAGCTCACATTTCCGTTTTATATTTCAAAGATATAACCTCATTCTTTTCTTGTGTTTTTTTTTTTTTTTCTTTTTTGGGGGTGGGGGCCGGGGAGAACCAGGGATTGAATTTAGGCCTTTGCAATTGCCAGGGAAGTGCTTATTCCACTGAGTCATCTCCCCGGCCCTCTTTCCTTGTTTAATTAACATTTCCTTAATATTCCTCTGCCCTACCCCAGTCACTTTTAGTATCCCCTCTTCATTGTTCATATTTTACAGTTTTACTACAATATTTGTATATATTCCTTATTTGAGGTCCACTAGGCCACTGAGTCTTGTGGTCCAAGTCTTGTATATATTCTGGAACTTTTTTTTAACTGTTCTCTCTTTGATAGTGTTCCTGAAATTGGAGATATATGACAAATTATATCATTTTATTCTCTGTCATCAGTAAGTCCTCTTTGTTCTACATAACATTGCAGCTCTCTATTCCCCTTTTCCTCTTTTCAACTATGTCTGATCCCACAGTTCCCAACTAAGATCAGAATTCCCCATCAGGCCACATTTAACAGTGTCTAGAACAGCTTGAGTCTGTCGTAACCCGGAGATTCTCAGTGGCATCTGGTGCGTGGGTACCAAACTCGCCAATGAGCGTCCGCCATACAGAGCGTACCACTCAGAAAAAACTGATCTAGCCTCAGTAGTCCGTAGTGTTGAGGTGAGGAAAACTCGATCCAGTTTGTGTTTTCGTTTATCTGTTGAGTTTGAAACTTCCATGACAGTGCTGTTTTTTATTTATAAAAGTTCTATCTTATCCACATTTTAAGACTGTCGGGACAACAGTAGTAGTCTTACTTGCCTCCATGTACTTTTGCTGCCCACATGAATTTAAAATGTATTTCATTGGTACAGTCTGATTCCAGGAACTGAAGTCATTGTGAGTGAGGGTGGCTTGGGGTTTTTTGTTTGTTTCTTTGGTTTTTTTTGTTTTGTTTTGTATTATTAATGTGAGTTTTCTTCATAGAGATTTATCCTGAAGGGTTCCTCAAGGCCTGTGTTCAAAGCAGCCTCTCAGTGGGCAGTGCCACCGCGTCACCTGGCACTGTGTTTCAGACCCTCCGAGTGCACTGCACAATCAGAACCTCTGCAGGGCTGACCCAGGAACTTTTCATCCCACTACCTGAGTGATTCCACACACTCCCGAATGGGGATGGTACTTAAGGTAATCCTCCAAAGAGGATTTCCATTTTTTTTATCAACTCTCTCAGAACATTACAACCTTAAATCATTTTTAAACTATGTGGAGGTAAGGGAAGATGGAAGTGGTATTCACTCTTGCCTAAAACTTATATATAGGAAAAGAAAAGATGAAGAATTCTTGTGAAAGTAGATTCTGTCTCTGTCACTGTCTGTCTGTCTGTTTCTGTGTCTTTCCGTCTCCTTTGGCCTACCCCTCTCATTCTTTTTCTCCTTCCTCCCCTCCTTCTATCCTTCTGTCCTTCTTACCCTCTTAAGCAGAGCCAAATGTAGTCAAGAAAGCCAGTTTCTTGGGGCACAGATTTTTTCCTCTTTTATCCACAGAGAGCGGCTCCACCTGCCATCTCAGCTCCACATAGATGTGTCTGAGTCAGCTTCTCACCTGCTTGGGCCTAGATATTTAGCTTCTAAAGGCACTCTAAAGCCCTCTCTCTGTCGTCAACAGAAACCCCAGTGAGAATATTCCATACCAGCTCAGTCTTGCTCTCACACCAGTATTACACTTTCTTATAACTTTTAATCTTCAGTAGTCTTTTATTGTTGAATCTTAGACACAGAAAGAGAAAGAAGGAAGGAAGGAAGGAAGGAAGGAAGGAAGGAAGGAAGGAAGGAAGGAAGGAAGGAAGGAAGGAAGGAGAAAGGGAAAGAGGGAGAGAGGGAGAGAGGTGGGATTTTTGGATATTTCATCCAGCATTTTTAGGTGTTCTAGACCAAAACAAAGTTTGTCTTTGCACTTAACCCATTGCATTGACAGAAACAGATCTTGTTTGGTATTGAAAATACCCCCCAGTATTACCTTGATCTGAGAAGTGGCAAAATGACTCACAGTATGCCAACCAGTAACCCCTGCCTCCAGCCTGCCCACAGCAACTTAGGAATGGGCAGGGGCAGGGGCAGCCTGTCAGCTTAGGAGTCTGGTACTCAATGATCTTTTTCAGGCAAAGAATTTAGAACAAGCTAAGTAATAAATGCTGACTCACAGGCATATGCCCTCTAGAGAAGGTGGTTTCTTGTACAAAATAAGACCCACAATAACTGCTTGTTCTCAGTGGCTTTAAACAAATACATCTTGCACCAGCAAGATGCTTACAATATTTCTCTGTAAGACAATAAAAAATTATGTGATTCCTCAGGGACCTACATAGAATAGTTAGTCTTTTAGAACACTTAGTTCATGTCCAGTGTTATATGACTTTTCAGAGTCAGTTGAGGCTTTTTCTCACATTATAAGCTTAGATGTAGCTCCTCAGGAAAAGAATGGGCTGCAATCATAACCTTCAATGAAGCATCATATCTTAGTAACAGTGTTTTCTAGGTCTCCAGACAAAACAAATCACAGCTGTTTGGGTTAGTATCCCAATTCACAACTTCATTTTCATAAAAGAAACTTTCAGTGTATGTAATAGTCCTATAAAACCCAGGGAAAGATGGCAAAGGAAGTCAGATAAAGGAGCTGGATGCTTGAAATTTTCCAGTCGTAGAATGGGAGAGAAATCCAGACTGTAGAATGACATACTCACAGCTTCCTGTAACTGTAACTGGATAATTGTGCACCTACTGCGGCAGACACCTCATAGAGGGCAAGCGAACTACCCAAACTTGCTGACACTTGACTAGCTTCGACCTCCACATTTTAAAATTCCATATACTTGAACTTCAAATTTGCTCTCTCTGTTAAAATATATTCTTGCTTCTCTGTAAGCTGCGCAATTAGGAATAAGAACCGTTTTGGGCCATTATACCATCTAGGTGGGCAGGTTAATAGAAAGGAGAGATTTTTAATATCGCCATATTTTTTTCCAGGACCTACCAGCAGAATTTTTTGGCATGCTCATAGTGTCAAGTTTGCAGTGCTCATTTCTAACTGTGCCTCTGACAATTCTGTGGTTCTTTTCAGTCATGCAGCTTCCTTCTGCTTCATTTCTCTCCATTTGTGCTGTGTGTCTCTGTGATGTGACTCCATCCCTGTCCATTATGCCATGCCTCCATCTTTCGCTGCTTCTTCAGATTGAACCGGAAGAGGTAAGCTCCGTAAGACCAGGATAAAAATGGCTTGCCTTTTTGTCTAGGAAGCATTCTCTGTTCACGGTTCTCCATGAACTGCTCCTAAAGCTAATTCTTTCCAAATTACACTTTGAAAGGAACTCATAATAAAATCCAGCCCCAGTCACATTTATATTACAATGCCTTGAGTGCTAACTGCGTGAGTACCAGGAAGCCAGTTTTGGTTGCTGCCTTCTACTAGAACATGCAGTGGCATCTTTAGCTTTGCATCTCAACAGTAAAATACAAAGTGAGGTGTGCCAGAAATTGGCATTGTGCACTGCCATATTGACTACAGGACTCCCTCACCTGTGAGGATTCCCTCTCCTGCTTTTTGTCCACCAAGATCATGAAAATTATCATTTGAGAGACCCTGTCACCATGCAGTTGCATTTCCAAGTGATATTAGGTTTAGCTATTTGTATGGATCAAATTCATCAGAAAATAACCACCCCTCCCTTTCATGCTGTTCTGTATAATGGGAACTCTTTTAATATGGATCTCAGTTCCTCCAAATTTAAGATTACAATACCCAGGCCCCAAACCTGTACACTAGAAGCCCCTGACATTTGTCACGAGAGAGGTGTTTGAAAGCTGTGAATTAAAATTGCCTTTGATCCAAAAATGCCTTGAGCTTCCCAAGCAACCTCACAGAACCACAGTTTGAATGTTAATTTGTCACTCATCCTCTCACTTGCCATGAGAAAAGGTCTCGCACCTCACACATCAGGCCTAGGTTAGGTTTCACCTGCTTAATCCTCAAGGAGCCCAACTTCATGACAAGATGCTATTCCAGGGTTATTTCTGTCCTCCTGTCATAAATCATCGAGTTCACATTGCTTTATATTGAAAATATGTCACCACATGACAGGCTAAAAATAAATTTATGTCACTCTCCTTGCATTCCAGACTGACATTAGTTTGTAAAGACAGATGTTTCAATCTTTTCCAGACACAGATAAGCATATCTTATATGTTTAGTAAAGCAAATAATAAGAAAGAATGTAGATACTTAGACAATACAGAATGACATTACAACATTGATGTCTCTTGTGAAGAACATCATATTTCTGAGACTTGCCCCCACAGCTGATGATAAATTCTTGACAAGTGTGTGTGTCTTGTGTTAATGATGCAGTGTCTCAGTTAGCACTCACCTTATATTGTCTGTTTTCACGTAAATTCTTTTGTGTTGTGGCTGTGTACTATGCTTTGCAAAAATAAATATTTACATAAATATATTTCTTACTGGAATTCATGACGATGGGGTCTAAAGCACAGATCATGAAGAAATGCTCACTGTGCTAATTTTCTGGAATCATCCAGTATTTGAGGTACTGTGGTACTAGAAAGCATGAAGGAGCTAGCTCTGCCGGCATGAGGGGTGAATGTGATGGAAGGAAGGATTGGCAGAGGAGTTGACCAACTGAACCTTAAAAGTGGGGGTTTTCTAGAAAAAAGGGAATTTAAAAGTTCTAAAAAAATGCATAAAGGTATGAAATGTCCTATTTGGGAAACTACAGCTAGTTTAATATAATCGAAATATAGCACACTTTCGATGAGACCAGAAAGAGTGGTGAATCAAATACTGATGTTGAAGTTTTTTACCCGTTCTGTGACTGAGATAGATAGAATCTGCAATTCGTTGATTTTAAATGTTGGGTCCTATACGTATACATTGCCACCTACATGACAGTGGAAATAATGGCCCTCCTTTTCAAAAATCTTAAAGTGAAAATATTATTTTTATATCATAAGCCTGGTATAATTTATAAATCTTAATTGCCACATAATTTTCTCTATTCAATCATTCCTATTTTAACATCATGGATCAAGGCATTGTTGAGAATACTATTGCTTGAAATGGTAAAAACTATTTCAATTTGAATTTCTGTTATTTTTGAGCAATCTGTAGTTATCACATAACTTTGAGGCGATCAATACTGTGATGTATTTTTTAAAGTGGACACAAGTCACGATATATGTTTATACTTATGTGTATTTGTCTTGTGGCTCATTGACCCTCCAGGAGAAACTTTACATTTCTTCCTTCCTTAACTTTTATTTGTTTATTTAGATTGTAAAACATTCATTAGAGTATCTCTTGTGTGCCAATTTTCAGTCATCAGTCAAAAGTTATTTCTCTAATTTTTTCAACCACATTTTGGTATGACAAGATGGAGCGACATTTGTATGACCTCAAAGAGATGGCCTATTTCTCATGTATCCATTAAATAATTTTCTCTTTGTGAAACATTTTCAATTGAAACCATGTTAATTAAGCAGATTCGGTCTGTTACTCATGACAAAAGAGAAAAGAAGATCAACTCAACAAAATCTTTGTTTTCCTACTGGCCAAAATAAACAGGCAGCAGTTTTACCCCTTAAAACCTGTGAATTTTTGTACCAGCCTATTTTGGCACACCATCACCACACCCTAATTAAAATAATGCTCATTCTACAAATGGATATTTGCTCACCTCATGTCAAAATTCATTCTCAGAT
Organism: Ctenomys sociabilis; assembly: GCA_004027165.1. Classification (NCBI taxonomy): domain Eukaryota; kingdom Metazoa; phylum Chordata; class Mammalia; order Rodentia; family Ctenomyidae; genus Ctenomys; species Ctenomys sociabilis. The sequence continues at coordinate 121,139 of PVKA01000698.1, forward strand.
ATCTTCCTAGTCAATAACAAAAGTTCTTTGGCTCTCACAAATCACAGCTACCTCTAAATATGCAAAATGGAAGGCTGCAGTTACTCAACACCCTTGAGAAAGGTGCTCACAATGTCTTACAATGTCTCTTTCTTCAACGTCCAAACTTGCCTTGGTGACTTCATATTTTCCAGATTTCTCAATCACGTGTGCCGACCACACTGGCAAACACAGCCAAGTTCAAAGCCTGGGGGTTAAAATAAACTAACACGTACCTGAGTGACCCTCTTCAGGGGTGATTTGAGTCCTTCCTTCTCCAGTCCCACGTTCTTTCTCCTTCCCACCCGCCCCCAGGAAGCCCCCGTGGTGGCCAGAGCAGCCTTGTTCCTGGAGTGTGCCCGCTTTGTCCACCGCTGCAACCGCGGCAACTGGCCCGAGTGGATGAAAGGCCACCATGTGAGCATCACCAAGAAGGGCCTGTCCCGGGGACGGTCCCCCACCGTGGGCAACAAGCGCAACCAGAAACTGCAGTGGAACGCTGCCAAGCTCTTCTACCAGTGGGGAGACGTGAGCTTTTTCCTTTCTTCCATAAACTCAGAGCCCTGGAGTGCTTAGGCCATTCTTTCTTTTTATTGCATTTGTTTTGAAAACAGTGGATTGAGTGCCTCCTATGTACCAGGCACTGAGGGAAACTTTTGGGAAGAACCAAACAGTTCATTTAATCGTCCCAATACCTCATTGAGGTTCCATGTCACTATCTCTGTTTTACATTGAAAAAAACTGAAGTTAATGTAGATCAGGTGATTTGCAGGACTTCAGATGGCTAGGAGATGGAGAAGCCAGAATGCTGTCACCTTAGGCTAAATTGCAAAAACTTGGCTTTCAACTGCATTCATCAGAAAGCAACTTTGTGAAAATTACTCTTATAGCAATTAGAACCTTACACCTTGGTTTGGCTTTCTGTTCTAGCTCATGGCCTCCAGGTTATGATATTTTCAAATTCCCTAATAGAATTTTCTTTTTTGTTGATATGCCAACTCTTAGTTGCCTGAGAATCTTTGGAAGTGGATGTGTGCACACACATACAGTCACACACATGTACCCAAGCACACAAACACAAATGTCCAAGTAGTATGCAAATGTGGTTATGAATTAGTGAATAAACAAGAGATCAATGAATTGCCTTTAAACCTTTAATTCCACTTTCTTCACTACAAGGGAGAAAAATGGTAAGGCATAAGAAGAAAGTCAAGAGAAATTAGGGATTTTTGTTAATTTTAGACAGAAAAACACTCAAATACACATAGAGAGGGTTCTGGAGAGACTTCTTTCCTTACAGGGCACTTAATTTCCCTGACTGATGTCCCTGAGCGTGCCTGTGAACATGCCTGTGAAGGATATTTTTGTCTTGTTTTACTGATAACTTTTTCAAAATCCCAAAGCAAATTCAAAAAAGTCTGAATTATGTCTAGTTTGTGTGCATTCTATTAAAATGAACACATTCTTTCCCATCATCTCAGTTACTCTTCTCTCATTGCTGGAACAAATACCCAACACCCAAAATGGAGAAGGAAAGGTTTATTCAGCTCACAATTACTGCAGGTTTCAGTCTATACTCGGCTGGCTCCAAGGCAGAGCGGACCACGGCAGAGAGCAGCAGTTCATGGCGGCGGAACAACAATGCCACGCAGAGAGAAAGTCTGTCTCTCTTATATTACATACATTCAGGCTATCTGTCCCAGGGTGGGGTGTAGCACTCACACCCACAATCCGAGTAATACTAAAACCCATAATCCCAGTGGATCATGAGTTAATCTCAAACTCTAGAAGTCCCCATCTCATGACTGCATGAGATTTTGGGAGACAACTAGACACAAATCATAACACCATATTAACTGCTATTCTTTGAATATGTTTCTCATATATAATCATCCTGTGTAAAAAGGTATGTAAAGTATCTTTTAGGACTATCAGTTGGAGCTCCTGATGCTGATGATCAGGATTTACCGTGGCCTTTCCCAGGCTTCCGTGGTGTGCATTATATGAGGGGACGTGTGAGGAGACATGGTTTTTCCCATGTGATGCCTGTTTTTTAAATATTGGCCAAATTAGCCTGCAATTCCACTGGACTTAATCCCACATTTAATCCTGTGTAGATTTAACAGTACTAAGCATAGAGTTTGAGTCAAGCAGTGCAAGTGAAGTATGATTCATGAGATACAGAGGGCCACAGAAGCAGAGGGAATGAAAACCCACTATTTAAGACTCGTCATCACTCCATCTTGCACAATTTCAGTTCTCATAAATTAGAAAGGAAGATGCATCAAGCTAGAAATCAAATTACTGAACTTGTACCCCTCTCTCCACGGAAACTGTAGCTATGAGCATTAATTATCATGACATCTGATTAGAATATCTGACAAGTTAAATGCTGTCAAAGCAAGCACTATGTAAAGAAGTTAGTAAACTCATCGAAAGGCCTGGATGACATGTGAAAACTTGGACAAAACTAAATTCTTAATTAACAGCTAATAGGGCCAGCCAAGTAGGTCAATGAATTAAAGTGCCTACAAAGCAGCCACAGGGGCCGGGATTTGATCCCCAGCCCTGCCATGCCAGCCCCGCTCTCAGGGCACCCTGAGATGGCGAGTGAGACTGGGTGTGTGCCTGTAATCCCAGCTTTTGGGAGGCTGTAAACAGGTGGATCACTACAAGTCTGATCTAGTAGTAGACCTTGCCCTAAAATACAAAATGATAATAAAAAATAAATAAATAACAAATAATAAACTTTTACCAGTCTTTCTTAGAACAAAAGTAAATTTGTATAAGTTGTTAAATAAAAATTTGGTGCCAGGGATATCAGTGGCATAAGCACCTGCCTGTCAAGTGTAGGGTTCCAAGATGTATCCCTGACCTCCCAAAAAAATATAAATAAATATGCTTTAAAAACAATCATAAATAAATTTTTTACTTTGTCATACATTCTGTTTATCTCAAAGACTGCTTTTACCTTCACTGGGAGACCACATATCATTAGGATTCCAGTCTGTCCCCAGATGTTCAAAATAGTTGTGCTACTCACCAATTCAACACCTTATGATTACTTTGTAGGGATGGCACATTTTATTTTCTTTTTTTGTAAACTTTCCTTGGTTGATGTACACCAATACAGAGCTCCAGTGAAACCTCTTTTCCTAGAGGATACGACTCTTACCCTAAATTTACTTCATGAGCAGCTATGGTAACAAGAAATTTTGCAGGCATACATTATGGTAGACAAAACATGGGGCTGAGAGGAGACACATTATTGGGTGAGAGTGGAGAGGGAGGAGAGGGGTTACTCCAAAGGACATCCTTCCAAACTGCTTGATGCTGCACCACAATTCAAGACTGGAGGCAGAAATGTGAAGGACGATGATGGGAAGGATGGGCAGGCAAGTTGAGAGTGTGTCATTGTTCGAATCTGTGCTCTCTACCCAACCCATGGAGAGAATCTCTCATTGAGCCTTTTGGCCCCCGTGCAGTCCCAGGCCTTGCTCATCCTGATGTCACAACCTAGTCACTCCTCTGGTTAGAAGATAATCGAGTTGTAGCCCACGCTTCCCACTAAGCATACGGGCAGGACTCAGCTTCTCTCTTTCAAACTTTATGTTTTAGTTACTAAAGTAGTAATAGCTTCTAATGACATAGTTTCCTGGATAGTGTTTTATGCTCATGCTAAACTAAATTTGTTACTATCAAAATAAAACTATCAGATGAACTATTTAGATTACCAAGCAACAGAAAGCAGCTGATGGGTTGTTCTTACTGTCAAACCTCTTTATTTTTTGTTTTTTATTTTTTTTTTTGAGACAGGGTCTCACTATGCAGTTCAGGCTGGCCTTAAGCTCACTTTGTAGCTCAGGCTGGTCTTGAACTCACAACAATCCTCCTGCCTCAGCCTCCCAAGTGCTGGGATTACAGGCCTGTGCCACCATGCCCGGCTATTTTTTATTTTTTGTCATACCTCTTTATTTTCTATCCAAACCTATATTCAGTCTTCTGTCAGTGAAAAATCTGCCTATTTTGAACCTGACAATTTTGAACATGTAATCTCTTATGGAAATCAGAGGCATAAAGTGATTTTCTTCAATTGCCAATTCATTTAAGGGGAGAGGTGTTTTGGTTCCTTTAATTATTTCTCTTCAAGCCAAAAAAAAAAGGAAAGTAATAATAAATAACTAGCATCATTGGTGCTTCATTTGAAGAGATTTTGCTACACTATTCCATTATCAATCGTGTTAAACAGCACACAAGAATGCACTTGGAGATTTATTTTAAGAATATAAACTGTGGGCCAGGGAGATGGCTCAGTATAATGAGCACTTCTCTGGCAAGTGCAAGGGCCTGAGTTCAATCTCCAGTACTGCAAAAAAAAAAAAAAAAAAAAAAAGAATACAAATTGCAAAACTGGGTGTGGTGGCACACACCTGTAACCCCAGCACTGGGGATGCTGAGACAGGAGGATGACTATGAATCTAAACTGCGTAGTGAGACCCTGTACCAAATAAATAATTTTTAAAAGAATATAAATTGCAAATGTATTTGTTTTATATGCATAATTCATCACTCTGGGAAAAGAGTCCACAGAGCTTTTCATGACCTGAAAGACAAAGACAACTTTGCTACAATCCCAGTTTCATTTGGGTCCTCAATGTAATAACATAATCAACTGCATGTCAAATGTGGGTATCTCAGGGTGTCTCCCAAGACAGCACACCCCTTCTTGTTTTCCTACTTACAGATACTAAATGGCCAGGATGTGTGAGGCCTGAATCATTTTCTTATTCAGTCTATTAAAGGCACAAAAAGACAGATCGCTGGTGGCTATTTGAAACATACCAATTAATAAGAATATCAATTTAATTTAATAAGAACGACAATTTTCCCTTGATAAGTAAAATTATCTTTCACTTTAACACTTTCAACGCCCCCATTTAATTGATCACCCCTATACTTTGTTTATACTCATTCCAATTCTAGTACTTCTTTGTGTTTCATTACCTTTCTGTAATGACAAATGCAGTTGGTTTGTTTCATCCCATTTGCATGGCATGCCCACTACAGGGGCAGTATCCTTGAAAAGCCACAGCCTACCTTTCAACTGCCCTTCCAACCCACCTCCGAACTGCAAACATCCCCCAAGCAAGCCAGCCTTCTATTTGGGTGAAATGAATTGGGATCCTGAATCCAGTTTCCTGTCTTTCTAACTCTCCTTTTCATGAGATAGACCTGATTTATGATCTTTTTAAAAGTGGACAGTGAAATTTGAAGCCTCTAAGATAGATCACTAGATCAGTTGTCAAGTTTCTAACAATTTTCCCTTCAGCATATTTTCATTATTTTCTATCTAAAGTAATTTCAAGAACTTCGTGGGAAGTTCCATTACTGCTTTCCTTGCTCACCTAATAAGATTCCTTTCTTTGTCTTTTCCCCATTTATTTTCTCAGGCTCAGCAACTTTGACTTCCTCATTTATTGTGAGTTCAAGGGTAAAATTAGGTTTTGCATAAAGCTGGCCTGTTTCTTCGGTATGAAGAGGTGGTTTTAACCCATTTTATTGCCTACTTCATTCTAGTAGTGTTTTATTAAGTGTTCATTCTGAAATTCCTAATTCCTAAGCCAATGGGCTTTCTGCAAGAAGGAGAAACCATGAATTTAGTGCTGAGTGTAGTAGGTTTCAGTTTTACAACGATTCTTTGAACAAGTGTTTTCTGACCATGGTCCTCTATGACATCCCAGCCACCCTTCTCACATCTGACTGCCCTCACCTTTCCATTCCTTTCATCCTCCATGACCATTATGCCCTGGAGCCTCTGGCATCTTTGTGACTGTCCTCTCTCTGCCACTTCCCACAATCGTCTGCCACTTCCCACAATCCTTTGCCACTTCCCACAATCCTCTTCCACTTCCCACAATCGTCTGCCACTTCCCACAATCCTTTGCCACTTCCCACAATCCTCTTCCACTTCCCACAATCTCCTGCCACTTCCCACAGTCCTCTGACTCTCCATGATCCCAGTCTCCTCCCTCCTCATAAATGTAAACATTCCCTGGAATCTCATAAGTTTCTCCTATAAAACTTTCCCCTGAGCTATACTATTAATGTGTTTCCCACTGTTTTCTGCCCAAGTAGTGTAGATTCTTCTATGCATAGTACTTTTCAGATCCCATGACTGCATTTCCAACTGTATTTTGGAAGCTTTTATTTAATATACCAAAGTTCAGTCTGACCAAAATAAAATCCTCCCCAGATAAACAATCAACCACTATCCCTACACTTTACGTTCTTCTTAATGGCTACACCATCTTCTGAGATGACAACTTTTAGCATATTCCAGTCCTCTTTCCCCTGTTAGTTCTACCTCACCTATATTACTGTGTGCCATCGGTCAGAACTTTTTGACTTCTTGGCTGAATGACGAAAATATTACCTATATGGTCTCCTGCTCACTGCCTCCCCTCATCAAATCCGTCCTGCACTCTGCCCATGAGGTGATCCCTGTAAGGCACAGCATATCTGAAACAAAACACTTAGAACTCCTTCTCAGTCTCCACTCAGTCCTGCCTTGTCCAATGTATTTGCCAAACTGCTGGCTGAAGAAACAGGCTGAAGCACAAATCATAGATGATCCCAGCACTCAAGAGTCTGAGGCAGGAGGATTGGTGCATGTTTGAGACCAGCCAGCTCAAGGCCAGACTGAACAGCACAGCGATGCCTTGTCTCAAAAAAAACACACAAAATAAAATAACATAAAATGCAAATATAGTAGGTGTTTTTTTGCATAGTTAAAATGCTTCAGTGTTCTTCTTTTCTCCTAGAGTTAAAATTAAATTGTTTAGCTTGGCATCAGTGCCTACGTTACAACCTTTGTTCAAACCATTCCAAGCTTATGAGTGATGAAGTTAAATTAGGTAATGCTCCTAAAGAATATTTATCTTAAATCAGATCCACATATGTAAACGTCATATTGTCTCTCTAGTGTAAGAACCTGAAAGAATAAATAAGACCTGTAAGGTAGAATAGATACTGTGAAAGGGAAATAATCTGTTCAAAGGAAAGGAACAACTGAGATGAGATAAAAAAGAAAAGAAAGAAAATAGAAGGGGGGAATATATATTTATGTACATATACAAAATACCTTGGATAACTGTACTGTTGATTTTTGCTGGTCTGTTGAAAGGAGCAGTTAACTGTTACATTTTTTCTCTTCCTTTTAACTTTTTATAACTTTTTTTGACCAGTTTTTCATGCTTATATCTAGTAATGTAAACAACTAATTTGAAGATATTATGCAACATAACAACCATGATTGAATTCCTATTATTTTGTTGAGTGAAATTCTGTTTAATTTCTAATGTTTTCTTTGACTATTTTTTATTCTCTTTAAAAATAAAAAAAATATTTAAAAAGAATATTTGCCTTAAGCCTTTGCATCTAAGGTATGTTCAGCAATAATAGGGGATGGCATTAATTTTTGAAAGCAGGCTGTGTAGCTTGTCTGTGCATTCTCAGGCAGCTAGCACCATGTTCCTCAAATGGACACTGAGTTCTAACCTGCCTTCTCAGCCCATGACCTGCTCTCATGAAAGCATGCTTCAGCCAGAGGACCTTTTTGTCAGTCCCTGCATACATGTGTCTTTCCCTGAGTAAGAGTCTTTCAGGACCCTCCTGCTGAGCATTTACTCTCTGTTTTCAATCAGCCAAGCACCAGTTCCTCTAAGTCTAGAGCACTGAGGCTTTCTATGATTGTGTGAACTGAATCCAACCTCTCCTCAACTCAAAAAGTGTTTTCAGTCTCTTAATGTGTTATTGCTGTACATTATTACCCTCCCAATAGGGAGAGAAAGAATACACAGAACAGAGAGGATCCAATACTCTGGGTTTGGATCACAGTTGAAGTCTGAAGAACAACGTCTCTCATCTCTTTAATCTTCCTATTTGCCAAACAGTGACCCTTCTGGTTGCAGATTTACAGTCTACTAAGGGAGCATTAAACAAAGGTTCTCGTGTACTGTAATAACCTACTTAACTTTGTGTTGTACTTAATACCTTACAAATTATCTTACTTTGTAAATATTTGATGAAGGAAGGAAGGAAGGAATAACATATCCCAAAGACATTTTTCCAGCCCTAGATGAGACTGGAGCACTGAATTACTTTTTGACACTTTTATCTCAGACAAGTTCATATTTGAGAATGCTTTGAGCTACATAAACTATGGATTTAGTTTAAATTGTTTAGTTGCAATAACCCAGAATGATCAATGTGGAAATTTCCCTCAAGTTTCAAGGTGCAGTTTTTTTGGATCACTCCAGTTTCATAGCTAGAAGCCTGGTCCTCAGAACAAGGCCTTTTGTAGTGGTACTTGTGATTTTGTTTTCATATTTTGTTTCATTTTCTTAAAAATTCCCGGGGTAGCAGATTAAAATCTTAGGTTTCATGCTATCTTTTTATACTGCTTTCTCGTTGATGTGGTTTTAGTTTCCTGGTTTGCATTTAAGGAGACTTCTTTGTTTCCAGAACCCTAAGACATTCAAAAAAAAAAAAAATCTTAAGTTTTTCTTAAGTTTTGCTTATATTTTACATACTCAGTAGGAGACATGTGCTGGTTTCCAATATTAAGTCTAATTTCTTGCATGCCCCAAATTTAGTAACTTTTTTAAGTATTTAAAAAATATGATACAGGAACAAAGAGGAAAACCATCTGGCATTTGTTCTTACTAACACAGAGAAAGCAAAACTGCTACATCCCAAGTCCAATCTCAGAGCAGATCTTCCCTGGATGCTCCTCTCCAGTGCGTGCCTCTTCCATTTCTGCATGCACTGTACAGTTGCGGTATAGAACAGACTACATAGAGACAGTGTCTTCTCTCTTCTTTTGGAAAATTCCTTTTGCTTTATGACATAACTGTGCCTATGATTCAGAAGCACAGCACTAATTTTATGAGGACTGGGTAAGAGTCACTTCTGTAAGGTGCTGAGTCCCATCTCTAATTCAGTTGTTCTGCACTCTATCAAAAGAGAAGTTTGCATCTTTTACTAACTCACAGAGTATCATGAGCAGGGAGCAAAGTCTCTTAAAGCCAATAAGTTTATCCATAATAGCACATAAAAATAAAATCGCAATAGCAGAATTATTGTACTGTGAGCTCATTACAAACTCATTGACATGACATTCTCATAAAACAGCTTGATAAGAAACACATTAAGCATCTTTGCTGTCTCATTTCTATTGCAATCAAATCCTCCATTAAAAACGACTGCATAGAGAAGAGGTTTATTGTGGAAATACACCCTCTCCTTGGTTGCTTACACCCTCAGCAATGGGCGAGCCTGTTGTAGAGCCTAACACACTCATGCTGTTTCATTCCTTCCCCCCATGCTAGGCAATCGGTGTGCGGTTGAACGAGCTGTGTCATGGGGAGAGTGAGAGTCCAGCCAACTTGCTGGGCCTCATTTACGACGAGGAGACCAAGAGGAGGCTGAGAAAGGAGGATGAGGAGGAAGACTTTTTAGATGACAGTAAGGAGACTCCCTTTACTACAAGAACCCCTGCTTGTAAGAACCTCTGCTTGAGGAGCACTTACTATTTCTTTGCACTTTCATATTCCTACCACCTTCCCATGATTCCCACCGCATTGTTCTCCCTTGCTCCTGTGCATGAGTAGAAAGCACATGCATAAAGCCACTTGAAGGGGAGCAAAGAGCAGACAGAAAAGGGAGACAGGGCCAAGAGCTGCTGGCCATGTGGCAAATCCACCACTTTTACCATCCAACTCTGGCTGTTGCACATAAATTGACATCAGCCTTCTCTGAGAGCATCTCTGTGAGAGTACAGTTATGAAGAGTTACTGTCCTAGAAGAGGTCTTGTCACATTTTATTGCTGTTAGTAAGAAAAAAGACAAAATAGTACCAAACAAGAAATGTTTTCCAAATCATTAAGATATTTAATCAGGAAGGATATACTACAGTGTTTAGTTCAACCTTAAAATAGTCACATCTTTTTGCTTTCACCATGAGAGTCTGTGGTACTGTATTAGAATCTTGGTAGCAGAGTAGATACAGAAACCCCTCCGACATCCATCTCTACCATTTTGTGCATACATTTGCTGTGTACCATGCAAGCATGTATGCATGTATATATGCACTTACCTGTGTCCAGATTCCTTTCATGAGTATAAATTTCCAAACAGTTTATAGAATTAGTGTCTATATGATGACTGTCTTAGTTACTTTCTCTCATTGCTGAGACAAACTACTGAATGTGCAAAATTAAGGGAAGGATTATTTAGCTCACGGTCTGTAGAGGTTTCCTTCTATAATCCACTGGCTCCAAGGCAGGGTGGCACGACACAGGGACAACTGCTAATGGCAGAGGAAGACAGTGTACGCTCAATGCCCACCCCAGGGTGGTGCAGCACCCACACCACCAATCCAAGCACTAGATAATGAACCAGTCACAAACTCTAGATTCAGCAGCTTCTGAATAGCCCTCATGGCCACATGACATTTTGGGGTGACATCCACACACAAACCATAACAATGATAATAGAGATATCTCTTCCTTTTAACCTTTTCTGTCAGTTCAGTATTTAAATTCCTTCATTTGATTTTAAGAACTGTTCTTAATTGATGTCAAATCTACTGCATCCTCACAGCGATGGAAGGTAGGAAGAGGAGTAGCTAGAATACAGCATGAGAAAGGACTAAATATCTTCCTTTCCACCTCTGCACCAAGGATTTCTTTTCATTTTTCCTCACTGATCTTCTTCCTTCCCTTGTAAGACCTCATCAAATCAGAAAAAAAATAAATTTTTTATTTAGTTGTTCAAAAAATACCAAATTGTCACATAAACATTTTGGCCTACACATGAAAATTGACCCCAAAGATAACCAATACTATTTTAGAATGACTCAGAACTGGATTTAACCTGGAGGAAGACTTGTGCACCATCTAACAGTCACCAAAACTAGTGAAGGTCTGACATAAAACCTATCCAGCCAGAGGGCTTCACCAAGCCCTCAGGACACCAAGATAAGCATCCTGTCATAAGAGAGAGGAAAAGATTTTGGTTGTTCCAAATCTAGTTCATTGTCACATACATACTCCATGTCTAATGGAATGTAAGACTACTTTATTTTTCTGTGTCATTAAAATGAAGTAACATTAGATAAATTCATCCTCATAGGCCAAAGTAAACTCTAGTGTCTACTAGATCACAAAAGTATCATTTACTGTGTTAAATTCATTATTGAGGCCTTGTGAACTTCCATCCTTGTTCACCATAGAATACTTCAGACATAATCATCATAGAGTCCAAACTAAGACCAAGTTCATTGGCTCTAGGAGTAACAGAATCAGAGTGTTATAACTTTAGGAATATAAGGACAGCTATAGGAATTTACATTGAATATCTGGTGTTTTTTTATTTTCAAACATTGTTATACATCTAGGGAATGTTTAGTGCTATCTATCTCCCACTAAATGTAAAATTGATGTATGTATTTAAGTGGTAAGTCCACAGAGAGTTCATCTTTATATTTAAAAGCTGAATATAGTGCAAGCACTTTTCAGATTGGAAATTTTACAAGAGCCTGTTTTATCCATTCCTAATGAGAGGTGAAGTTTCCAAACACCTATTAACCTTGGAGAGAAAATATTGCAGTGGTTTTCAGGAGGAAACAATTGTTCAGGTTTTTTCAGAAGTCTGTTATTTCTTGCTTACATCAACGGACATCATGAAGTATGTACTCTATTCAATTAAAAAAGCTTACAAGCCTAGGTACATTTTAGAGAAATTTTAGTAATATTGACCTGCAATCACAACATTGTGATTGTGTGATTACTTATTTCATTCAGAATACACAAACATTTTTTTTGACGGGCAGAACAGTACATGGCTTTTCTGAGTACAAAGTAGCCTGCATGATTTGTTAGGACACATATATGAGGAACTCCAGGAATTTTTGGAATCTCCATGATGTCACCTTGGACATTGTCTATTTTTAGACCCAAATCCATTAGTTGGCCTGAGGTTGATACAGCATCTTATTAATTAAAGACCAGTGTTCATTGGAGCTAAAAAGAACATTTCCATAATTCTTATGCAACTGCATCTTCCAATGACAGGCTAGGTTTGTAAACTGTGATGTAGGTGACCAGGTAAGAATGTGTTCTCTTGCTGGTTATGCACAGACATACCTAGACTAGAGATAAAAACAATGTCACTGCCCTCAGGACACCAAGATAAACATCCTGTCCTAAGAGACAGGAAAAGATTTTAGTTGTTCCAAATCTAGCTCATTGTCACATACATAGTCCATGTCTAATGGAATGTAAGACTACTTTATTTTTCTGTGTCATTAAAAGTTTCCTAGCCTAGTTAGAGCAATATTTTGTTACTTTATAAGTATTTTATAAAGCCCTGGTTACAGAAATGGGAAGTGAAGAAAAGTAGAGCTGTGGGGCATAGATCATGCTAAAAGGAACAGCTACACTGAACTTGTATTGGCAATGTTCTCATACACAACTGATTTTACATGTGTGTTGCTAGACCCATCAAGCTGTGCCTCTCTTCATTTGTCCTTTATCTCTCTTATGAAAGAACTCTTTTACTCTTTAGGTACTGTGAACCCCTCTAAATGTGGCTGCCCCTTTGCCTTGAAGATGGCAGCATGCCAGCTTCTTCTGGAGATTACCACCTTCCTAAGAGAGACCTTTTCCTGCTTGCCCCGACCTCGCACTGAGCCACTTGTGGTAAGTTCAGCATACATGATAATGATCAGATTTCTTAGGCCATACTGTGGCGGGGATTCCAGTATGCACCATTTCCTTCAACATCCAATGACCCAGTGCATCCCGTAATTCAACCCAGGTGCTTCTATACTTAAAAAAGAAATACTCTTTTACATGTAAAATAACTCCAAAGTTGACTATGAAGTGACGAAGAGGGAACAGTTCCGTGTACAATGTTTGATCACCACTAGTTAAGCTGAGAATACTTACGTGCCTTAAGGTTGCTTACTCTGCTAACTATGAGGATTTTTTGTTGTTCTTGTTTTTTGTATTTTGTATTTTTTAGTAAGGGTCTACAAGGTTTCACTATGTAGATCAGACTCCTAGTGATCTACTTGTGTTCAGCTTCTCAAAGAGCTTGGATTTCATTTCCTGTCTCAGTGCACCCCAGGGTCAGGGCCTGCACAGCACTCTGGGGATCGAACCCCAGCCACTGCATCTGCCTAAGCAGGCACTTTAATCCACTGAACTATTTGGCCGGCCCTAAGTATGAGTAGTTTGATAGCCAGCCTTCCCTGGAAATAACTGGGAGCCAGTTTATATATGGAAATGTGCTCCAGTGAGTTTTCTCATATAAATTATAGACTAAGACTTCTGTGTTTAGTGTTTAAACATTCCCAAACATAAGTTAGTTGTGTAGCAATTCTTATGAATTTTGGATGGACAGAAAGCATGACTACACGCAAAAAAAATACATACAAATATGCATATGTGTGCCCTGGTCCATCAGAACCTAATTTGTGTAGCTGCACATACACCTATCACATAAATTTGAGGACTCTTCACAGAGCATGTGGTACCAGGGCACATCTCAGAGCTTCCTTTGGCTTCTAGCTCCCTAATGGACCAGGTGTCCAGTGGTTCCTCGTCACAGGTGACATCCATTGGGCAAATCAGGCAGTATTTTCTCTATACCTCTTCTACATAAGGACTATACTACTCACCCAGAGAGACTATTAATGCTAACAATCTGAGTGCTTCCACTCAAGCAACTTTTAGTGTTCACTACCTCTCCTGCCTTTAACCAAACCCAGCACATTCAAAGCAGCATCCTAGTAGTAATGTGGATTCAGGGGTGGATAAAAGAATCAGTGCTCTATTACCACAGAGGCGCTCCTCCACCTTCAGTGTTGCATGACCTAGAAAGCCCATTTCCTCCATACCACAGCATTACGTGGCTGTCTTCAAGGTGGAAGTATTTATGGGCAAAATGCACATTTCCAAGTCAAGCAAAACCTTGAAACTATATCACATGGATACTGGAAAAGGATATTATCCCTACTTTCCTTCAGTTAACTTTACTGTAACCTTTGATTTTCGAAATCATCATTTTCACTATTGCACTGAGACTGCCCACTACAGTCAAAGAAGGTCTCCCTCACCTGTGTATTTCAAATCAGTATAAAATCTTACCTTCATGCTTCTAGCAGTACCAATTTTTATACTGAAGATTCCATAAAAACACAAGATACATCCGCTTTTCAGATTTTTACTGTTCACCATTTTGATCCACATGTGATAAATAAAGGCTCAATTATTTTGTTCTCTCTTTTAATTCTAAAGCTACAATTTAATATTCCTTATTATTGTGACATATTTTAGCTTAAAAATATTGTATAGTCTTAAAAAATATTGTATAGCCAAATGGCACATAGGAAATGCCAAGGAAGGAATCTGAAACAGGATCCGCAGTCATCTACTGAATAAGAGAAAAAGGTTTACTTCTCCATCACCTTGAACTAGGTCAAAGAAACCTTTTATTCTTCAAACTAATACTCTCCTTGATAAGTGTGGGTCTGTGTATTGTGCTGATATGTGGCATTTAAAAAATGAAGGACAGATATGTTTTTGAATTCAAGCTATCTATTGTTGATAACAGTAAAGCCACATTACAATTTGTTGTGGAAAAAGTTAATGAGTATCATGAACCTGTTTTGTCAACACAGAAATGCTTAAAATCTTTTTCAATTGTGTTAAAAACACATCATACAAAAGGAACCCCCCAACACATTTTAAGCATCCAATACCTTATTGTTGATTACTGCCCTGAAAAAGGGATGGAGCCACCACTGGCTCAAGAAGGGGCTGCAAAGACCTGAGGAGCTGCCAGAGGAGACATCATGTTTGAACATTGCTTGGTTGTATTAGGTAGAGTTCTGATGTGCAGATAAAAGAAATTGAAAAGAGCTGGCCAGATAGCTTAGCAGACAAAAGTGCCTACTTAGGCAGACACCGGGACCGGGGTTCAATCGGGCCCCTCGGGGTCCGCTGAGACAAATTAGACTGAGCTTGGTGGTGTGCACCAGTCACCCCAGCTCTTGGGAGGCTAAAAGCAGTTGCATCACTACAAGTCCAATCTACATAGTGAGACCCTGTAGATGCTGTACTAAAATAGAAAAAAGAAAGAAAGAAATTAGAAGTTCCAATATCTCTAAAAGTCAGAACCAATATGCTATTACTTTTTGGCCAACTAAGAAATTTCTTGGGGCCAGGGAGATGGCTCAGTAGAATAAGTGATTGCCTGGCAAGCACAGGGGCCTGAGTTCAATCCCTGCTTCCACCATAAAAAGAAAGAAAGAAAGAAAGAAAGAAAGAAAGAAAGAAAGAAAGAAAGAAAGAAAGGAAGGAAGGAAGGAAGGAAGGAAGGAAGGAAGGAAGGAAGGAAGGAAGGAAGGAAGAAAGAAAGAAAGAAAGAAAGAAGAAAGAAAGAAAGAAAGAAAGAAAGAAAGAAAGAAAGAAAGAAAAATTTCTTTACCGTAGAATTGTACCCAGTTGAAAGTAGATGTTTTTCTTAAAAGAGAAGTAATTCCATTCTTAAAGTATTTTTGGAAATGTTAAATAAATGCATCTCCTTTATTTTTGAGAACACAGTGTGATTTTATGAGTACCCAAGTATAATTTAAGTTCTTAATCCAAAAGAAAAGAAGAAATAACTTATAGAGGCTAAAATCTTATTTTATGTATGGCATTGAAAAGCATAAGATTTTCAATGCAAACTGAATTTTAAAGAATATTTTCCACATGTATTTAATTCAGAGGTTTAGTATAATTAGTAAAATACTGTATAAGATGGTTAGGATTTTTTGAACTTTTTAATTTTACAAATCCTCTAAATGAGTTGTAGATAGATAATTAAATGCAGTCTTATGAATAAAAGAATCTGTAGTCACAGATTAGATCAAATTTTCAACTTTGGCCTCAGAGGCCAAATTCCTATTAAGTAAATTACACTGTCCTAGCTTAGAGTGGGGTGTCATTCTCTTCACAGGGATGGCACCTGGCCTTCACTTAGGTCCACCAAGAAGAGAGTAAGAAATTCTACCATGTGACCCTATTCTGAACGTCTCACCTTCACACGTAAAGTTTCTTAGCCCTAAACTGACTTTCCTTGTTTATTTGCCAAGTAATATTACTCATCAAGATTTATCTTGAATGCTGTCTCATGTATCAGTTTAGATTTAACAAACAACAGCAAATATAGTTGTTTACAGCAGCACATGCTTGGATCATGGTCTCCAAGTCTGATTTTCAACTTTGTCTCTTAGTCTTGGAATTTTCCATTTATGACTTTTTATTCCCTACCTTGGGATTTAGGGAAAGCACCATGCTAAGTTCATCCCACAATATCTAACACATTTGTACTCAACGCCTGATTATTTTAATGAACAGATGAAAGTAAAGGTACAGCTAAGCCATAGACATGCAGAAAAATGGTGAATAAAAAACAGTTCTGGATTTGGACAAGGTCTGAGCTTTTGGAACATGAAGCATTGAAGCAGAAAGGAATGGGGGATGTTTTTATGTATTTTCCAATTCCAGAATAGCTTCTCAGTGCCCTGCTCTAAAGTTAGAAGCAGACAGAGGTATCTGGCCGCTTCTGCGCAGTGATGTGCGATCCATGAGGGAGGGCGGTGGCGCGGGTCAGCGCGGTCTGAGAGACGCCCGCACTCAGGGGCTCCTCACTGGTGTTTCAGGACTTGGAGAGCTGCAGGCTTCGTCTGGATCCTGAGTTGGACCGGCACAGATATGAAAGGAAGATCAGTTTTGCCGGAGTCCTGGATGAAAATGAGGACTCCAAAGATTCTCTCCACAGCAGCAGCCACACCCTCAAATCGGATGCAGGTGTGGAAGAGAAGAAAGGTACGGAACTAGAAGGATTAGTTCAGGGTTTTTCCCAGGATATTTGGCCTAAGGGGTTTAAACCACAATACTGTGTGTCCAAATCGCTGGTTCTCTACTGTACCAAGCATCAGTAGCATCACTGAAGCAGTACACAAGCAGAAGTTAGAGGCTGCACTTGGCAGCCAGCGGAGCTCGGGGTTCTAGCTCAGCAATTCTCCGTATCCCTCGGAGCCTAAGATGGTTTCAGCTTTGCAACAAACCAAATTGTATTTACCAGTAAGAAAGGAAAACCTCTCGCAATTCATCCATGCAGCACTTTGTCATTTTGATTGTAATTTCTTGAAAAAAGACTTTCAGACTTAGTTTGAAGTAAATTATTATTAATCATGAGGAAAGAGTACATCTGCAGTATACTGGTTAAAGCATACCTAAATGCCCTTCAGTTTTCGAATTTATTTCTTTTGAACAAAAGTCACTGTTCATGTTTTTCTGTAGGATGTCTGTGCTGTAGGAATGTCAGTGAGGCCTTGTTTCTGAAATGGATCTGTAGAAGGAGTGAAGCTCTGTGTGCTGGTTACTTAGGCCAGACTGCAGTGGTGGGTGCTGGCCTGCTTTCAGCGCCCCCTCACGACCGTCACTGTCACCCGTCAGACCTACCTCTCACTCACCCTCCCACTCCTCACTGCTACTTAGTTCCTTAGAGCTTCATGAAAGACACTGGCAGTCTTTCTGTTGATCTTGCTACTAACACATTGCATGTTCCGACAGACACAAGCAGCACCAAGCGCTCCACAACTATTGACTGACAGAGTGATCATAGGATACCATCAGCTGCATGATAAATTCCAATTTCAAATATGTTAAAATGTGGCAGGTAGCATATACCTGTGAGCCCAGGAGTTGTAGAGGCTGAAGCAGGAACATTGTAAGGTGGAGCCTGGCATGGGCAATTTAATGACTTAGAAAGACTCTCTTTCAAAGTAAAAACTGAAACAGACTAGGGATCTATCTCAGTGATAAAGACTTGGGTTCAGTCTCAATACCATTAAAAAATGAAAATTTTTGTTGCTCACTGTAACATGAGTTCATATAGTGGCTGTCCAATCTGGTCCAAGTTGCTTATCTTTTAAATCACAATTTTTCATAAGTTTGGGTTGATAACACCTTCTATACTGCCCTTACAGTTTTAATAAGATGATTCAAGAAAAGTATAAACTTAGTAACTGTCTAATAGTAGGTGCATGATAAGTAATCGTTTTCATTCATACTTTCACACATTGTGAACATACATATTAGATCCCATGTATGTAACCCTTATGGAGTTTACAATATTTTTATTTGAAAAGGCTCCTGTAAACTTCAACTGCACTATCTGATTTTGCTATTTCTTAAGTTTCATTGTCTTTCAATGCTTTTATGAAGAATTTCAATTAGAATATGCTAAAATGTGGCAGGTGGCCTATACCTGTGACCCCAGTAGTTGTGGAGGCTGGTATCTTCAGATTTGTCAAAGCTGAGTCTGTATGTTGAAATATCGTCTAGTGTCTGATACAGTGACAGTTCGCATTTAATGAACTAACTCTGAGAAGGACTAGCCCTACATAGAGAAAACATAAAATGCATAAAGTCTGGCAAAGAATGCATATATACTCAGGAAATTTTCAATATTTGAAGACTAGGCCATTGTCATAGCATTTTCAAAATGCAAATAATGATTATGTCACATTCTATTGAATTTAAAGGGAAAATAGGCCAGGTTGTAGTAAGGATCAGTAAATTCTGAGGGAATTTATGAGTGTCACAAGTATCAAGTCAGCAGTTTTTCTATTTCTGTCTTTCAAATGTATCCTAAAGGTATTTTAATTTAGAAGGCTATTTTTTGCTCCAAACTCTTATGTTAATTATTATTTAAAGTAGTTGAATGAAAATTCCAAACACAGGGCCATCCAAAGAGCTCAGTGGATGAAAGTTCCTGCAGGCAGACACAGGGGACAGGGATTAGATCCCCGGGCCTGCAGTGCCAACTCTGCCCCCAGGGTGCGCTGAGATGGCAAGTGAGACTGGGTATGGTGGTGTATGCCTGTAATCGAGCTCTTGAGAGGCGGATCACTATGAGTCTGATCTAGTAATGAGTCCCTGAACATCCTGTAGACTCTTCCCTAAAATAAAAAAATAAAAAAATCCAAATACTACTTAAATTTAAACAAAGTAAATTCTGTGTCCTTTTTAAAATTTTAAATATTTAATTACTTTTTAAGAATTTTAATTTCATGATTGTACTTTATGCAAACTGGCTTTAATGTTTGAACAATCCTGTGCTTAGTATTTCTTCTACTCACCAAAGGGCTCTGTTGATATATAAAAGTGTTTTAATAAGTGAAAAACACAAAACTGAAACTATAAATAAAATAAGATAGCCATAAAATGTCTATAATCAGGGGCCAGGGAGATGGCTCAGTGAAATAAGTGCTTCCCCGGCAAGTGCAACAGGCTGAGTTCAATCCCTGGCTCTGCCAAAAAAAAAAAAAAAAAAAAAAAAAAAAAAAAAAAAAAAAAAAAAAAAAAAAAAAAGGATCTTAAAAAAAAAAAAGTCTATAATCAGTTGGCAAAAATCTTTCCAAAGATTCTGAAATGTCCTTTAACCCGTTTGACAAGTTGAAATAAAATGCCAAAGCCAACATGACAATAGTACAGATAGGGACCTTGCTGGCCACAGTTATTAAAACTTTTTAAACATTTTCATACCAACTGTTTTTATAAGAACTAAAAATGTCAGCTTGTGCAATACAAAATCTTAGAACAATTTAAATTCTCCCAAGAAAACTAATATGAACTAATCCTTACAACTCAAAATAAAGTCTTCAGAGTTTATCAAATCAATTTACTCAGATTCCAAATATAAACTAAAACCAGCAGCCCCAAGAACCAAGTCTAATTTATCATCCATTTGCTGAGTACCTACTATACACCAGAACTACTGCATCTTCTCAAAATACAGCAATGAAGAAGAACAATTTCCTGTATATATTTCCACTTATATGAATAGTTAAAAACCCATATTTACCCATATTCACAGGACAGTGACTATTACAAAATACCAGACTTCCCAGTGCCAATAAGTAATACAAAAAAACAAACTAGGGTCTGGGTTGTAACCCGGATCAGAAGGAATATAGTCAGAAAAGGTGATCGTGATTGACACTGGCCCAGACTCTCGCTTATGCAAAGGAGCTAGCGATGCAATCAGTTGAGAAAGCAGGAGTCCTCATAGGCCGCGGTGAGAACATGGCTGTGATGCCAGAGTGAACCTGGAGCATTTGAAGAGCGCAAAAACCCAGCCTAGTTACTGGAGAAGGTCTGGGGAAAAGTGATAGGAGATGGATTGGAAGTGAGGCAGGGGCCAACAGGACCTGGCAGATACAGTCATCAGTTTAATTCCATTTTAAATGTGCCAGAAGGTTGTTGAAAGCTTGAGCACTAGAATGATATAAGGTGTGTGTTGTGATTTGTAGATCTAAAGTATGCCTGCACTCCTGCAATGGGGCGAAGGTGCAGCAGTTTTAAACAGTTCTGTTAGTCCAAGGAGGAGGTGGGAGGCTTTTAAAATCCTAGGATCTGTTGAAGCATACAGCCAGCAGGATTTGCTAATGGAAGGAGGGTGGGATAAGAGAAAGGAAGAAAGAGATGTGTTACCCAATTTAGATGAATATATCTCACTTTCACACTCACTCACGTTGTCATGGAGATGAAGGCTGGTTCAGTGCCACACAGCCTCAGCTGACTCTTCATGTACAAATCTAGCCCTGCATGCTAACTGCTAGGTCCCTGGTAACTAACCCTTGTCACAATTATGAGCCCCAAGTTTCAGTACTACAAAGTATCTTAGATTATATTTGGTGCCAGAACAAATGCTTAACACTAAGTCTTTTCCAGATCACATTAATTTGGGATTATTTTGCTGCATTGGGAAGGTAGAAAACATCAAAAACTGGGCAAAAAAAAAAGTTAGCAATGTCTCCATAAAAATCGAAGAACAACCACTTCAATCTTTTTTTTTTGTTTGTTTCTCAAACTACTTTGACATAAAATTACTCTATTAGCCACTAAAAATGACAGTTCTATTGTTTCAAACCTATTTCGGGTGAATCACAGTCTTAGTTATACCTAAAAATAATATTGAAAAATACAGTTGGATGAGTTTTGTGCTATAATTATAGTTAATTACAATTAACATGCAGTGGTATGGTCTGTAGTTTTATAGAATTTAATCTAAGTCTGCTGAAAGAAATCTCTTCCAGATGTGAAATTCTGTCCAGGGAGCTCTGCAAGGCCATTACCAGCTAAGCAGTGATAATTTTAGTCTTTCTCAATCACAGTAGTAAACTAGAGAGTCAACGTTTATATTGGGAATGTTCAATGGAAATTCTTCAGGGATCCTTTATGCAACATTGATATACATTGAAAATGTGAATTTAATGAATACTTTCAAGAGTTATGCAAATTTTATTATAGCCATGTATTAACTCTCCTGTGGGTGAGAAACTTGATGCCAAAATGCAAACTTCTCCATTGGGATGTCAAAAATTATCAGTAGCTCTGCCTTAAATAATTAGGAATAAATCCTGTTTGTAGTTTTAAAAAGTGACCACATAAAAGGAACATCTTCCTCATAACAGATTTTTAAGCCTTGAAGAACTTTCTTCATGCTACTTTTTCTAAAACATCAATACTGACAGCATCAAAGTTTCAAAAAAAAATAAAAAAAGAAATATATATGATATAAAATAAGGATACTTTCAATTAGAACTTTAAACATATTTCTCTTCCCCTTTCACTCCCCCAGCACTGACTTCCTTCCAGCTAACAGGGCACAATGCATGACTTCCTTGGGACACATAGACTGACAGGTCGGCTCAGGGGGTTGCAGCACTTGGGCCAATGTCACATCAGACTTTTCGCTGAGATGAGACTGCTGTGGAATCCCTAGGTGCCCTGAAAACAGAACCACTTCACAGGCGTGCTCCCCGCTAGAACCCTGCTGAAAACAGTTCCCCTAGATGGTTTGCCGAGGGGTAGAGTAGAACCCACTGCTGATTGCTGGAGAGAGAAGCACTTTCATTTTTATTCCTAATGAGGTGTTATGAAAGTTAAGGGTTTCTAGGACAGCTCGCAGCATTCTTTGAAGGCAATTTCCAAAGAAAACCGGAGACAGACGGTTTGTGGTTCTGCAGGATCTGAATAGCATGGTGGACGCGTACGCACAGTTCTAGGTATTGCTGCTCTAAGGTGCTCTCCTGCTTGTGAGCCCTGGGCCAGAAAGAAAGCAGGTTGTTCCCAGCCCCTGTGAGCACTGCGGTGAGAAAGATGCTGCACCGGGCCTTCCCGGTGGCCTCAGCCTCCTGCCTGCCTGACCAAGCCCGGTGAGGGGGCCTCGGTGGGATGCTCCCTGGGCCAAAGGCTGCTCTTCCAGGTGGACAGAGGAGGCTGATCAGAGACAAGCTGGGAAGAGCCTGGATGTAACACTGGCTGGGGAAAACTAAGGGGGGGAAAGCCCTATTTTATTCTTTTAATACAGTTCCCAGCAGGAAGATCAGGATAGGAGGTACCCGCCTGCTCCAGATTAAAGGAACCCGCAGTTTCCAGGTGAAGAAGGGGGGTTCCTTGTCCAGCATTCGCCGGGTCGGCAGCTTAAAGAGCAGCAAGTTATCACGGCAGGACTCAGAGTCTGAGGCTGAGGAGCTGCAGCTGTCCCAGAGCAGGGACACTGTCACTGATCTAGGTAACATAGAAGAGTGGGGTGTGCAGGGACGTGGGGGGTAGGAAGCCGGGACCAAGGTCCTGGTCCAGCTCAAAGTCCCTTTTGTTATGTGTACACAGACAAAGAGCAGAGCCAGAAGAGCACAGCTCAACACTGCTGAAAACCACACACCCTCCTGAGCAGACTACACACACACACACACACACACACACACACATACACACACACACACATGAAACTTGTTAAAAGTGCACATTCTATTTGGTAGATCAGCGTGGGAGAAAAAGGTTACATTTATAACAAGCTTCCGGGGGAAACTGCTGCTGCTGGTGGTGGAGCTACAAGAGCTGCACTTTGAGCAGCAAAGCTGGAGAGTGACATTGGAGAACACATTTTCCTGGCAAGGGCAGCTTTACAAATCCAGATGTTTGTGTAGAGCCTTCAAAGACAGGTGAAATGCTCACAGGGACAGATCCCTAAAGGCCCTTCCTATTTTAAAATATCTATTTAAAGGGAAAAAAATCAGTGAAAAAAGATTTTCTAGACCTGAAAATAGAAGATTAAGCAAGTCCCTTAATTTCTCAGGAATGTGTATTCTCCAAATAGCCAATGTGAATAATTCTATTTACTCCTTGCAACTCTGCAGGGAAGCTCCAAAGATAAGTTAAGAGATGACTCCAACGTGCTAAATACGTGAGAATGAGCTGTACAGAACCACCAGAGCACTAAAGCTGGAGATCGTCACTGTGGACCTAAAGAGGCTTCAACTCCCAAAACGTATTAGTCCAAAATATGGGCCCTGATTAGCATCTTAATAGACAAGATTAAGTGCCAAGGAAAGATTAAGTAGGCATGAAGACACAGCTCACCAGCTGTTGGGTAAATGCTGCAGCACATTCTCTGCCATTTAATCTGTAGCTCCAAGTCAGCAATACAACGCAGAGTGACAAATCTAGCTAAACAGAAGCTGAATATATTCTAATCAGTGAAGGTTTAAAATAGGAAATGCTTCCACACCCACCCACTTTCACCTTTGAAAATAGCTAATTGATACATTACTTAAGATTTTGCTTATTTTTAAAAGGGACAATAGAAAAAAAAAAAACACTGTGGCTTCTATTGTTACAGGGCTGAGGCTATCATATTATTACTAGTTTGGGGAAAATTATTGCAATTAATTGTTTGGGTTGATCAGTTTGTCCTGAGCAGTTGACTCAAAGTACTTAGGCAAGAGATAGTGTTTTATCATTTTTTTAAAAAACCCATAAAAATTATAGACTTGGGGACAAAGCTTTGTGGGTCATATGTTAAGCGGTGAGTTCCTAACAGATGCTTCCTTTATATTTTCCCATAGAGAGAACATAAGGGCTATTCACAGTTCAAAAGCTACGGTCTTTGAATAGTCTGAGAGCAAAGCCTAGGAGCTAGAACAGTACCACTAGCTACAGTCACTGCCACAGCAGAGGTAGCTATGCCCTCTGAGGCCACTGCAGGTCAGTTAGTGCCTCTGTTTCACTATGCCTGTAAGGTTTGGCCAGTGTGGCATGCATTTGGGCACATTCGACCTCTAAGTAGCTTATCCTGGCACTTCAAGGACTTGGCTTTGTTTTGTTTGGTTTCTCCTCTGCTCCCATCTCTAGAATGGAAGCCACTATGATAGAGACCATGGATATCTTTAAAATTGTCAGTTCAGCTGGTGGTGGTGGGAACAGCTGCTATCCATTCATCTTTTCCCCAAGCCCTACGCCCTGTAACCCACTGGGCCATGGTAGTCTGCCCTAGGACTCAAAAGCATGGACAGCCTTACCTACTGACACGCTCTCTGGAGAGACAGACCATTGAAACCTTTCTTGGTATTTTGTTTTGAAGAAGGGAGCCCTTGGAGTGCAAGCGAGCCTAGTATTGAACCTGAAGGAATGAGCAATGCCGGCACAGAGGAGAATTACCACAGGAACATGTCCTGGCTTCATGTAAGTAGGAATCTGAGGTCAGTTTCTTACAGCATTGGGAAAGATCCAAAAAGGAGGACCAAATACTATACCAGAACCGTCAGTCCAGGCTAGCCTCCAAGAAAAAGTAAAGGGTTATGTGTAAGCTGAAATAACACATACTATATTTGGTTTTTGGCTGAAGTGCATTCATTTTAAGCTTAAGGGGGCTGGGATTTGGTTCAGGAGTAAAATGCTTGCCTAGCAAACTGGAAGCCCTGGGTTTGGTCCTGAGCACCAAAAACAAAAAAATAAAAGTAAAAAATAAAGAAAAGCTTAAGTAAGGCCAAAGGTCTGTTCTTAAGGCTCAGGTGGAGGTCACTGTAAATCAAAGGAAGCAACAAGTGACCAGGACAGGGTGGTGATCAAGACTGGCTGAATGACACATGCCAGGCATGATGGTCAGCTTTATACAGGTTACCATGAATGTGAGACAAGGTTGCGGTGTCAGTCCTGAGTCTGTAATAGATCCTATCATATACTAGGACAAGGAGAGCAAAAGAAAGCAAGGTGACAACTCAAAGGGGTATCCTTTGAGGGCACACAAAGGAAAGAACCTAAGGATACCATGGGCATAGACTAAAGCTCAAGATTTGAGCTGGGCATGAAGAAAGAAGGAGCAAAGTAAGAAAGAATAACCGCAGGTGCACAATTGCGGGGACAGTTATTTGCCATAGTTAGAGACTGCCACTGTGGCTCTTATTTCCATCTGACTTGTGTTAGAGTTAGGCAGCAGCAAACATAATACTCCTCAGTGATGCAGCATTGGCCTTCACTCTGAAAGGACACCCCAGCATTGGTGATCTGGAGACTCTTTGAAGCAATTGTTTCTTCAAGTGTGTAGTAGAGTCTAGTCTACATACGGAAAGACACGAAACCTATGTGTGCAGATCAATAAGTGTTTGCTAAGTGTACACACTCGAATCATCACCACAAGGTTCAGGAGGACGTCAGCAGCACTTGAGAAGCCCGGTGCATGTCCCTCCACCTGAGCCTCTCTCCACCCCGCCTAGTAACCATCCCTCAGCCTTCTAATGCCCTAGATTAGCTCTGGCTGTTTTGAAATTGCATAGAACCAGCATCACTACACTTCTGTTCCTTTTGCTCATGTAAACATTTGTTCTCTTTGTTCTTCTCAAGAATAGTCTGTCCTGTTCTCAGCTAGGTTTGTTTCTATTTATGACAATACCACTTTAAAAACGTTCAAGGCAGCCTTGCATTTAATACAGAAATTGATTAAAATTGAGGAATTGAAGTATTTATGAGGTCAGCCTTGCATTTAATGTAGAGATCAGTTAAAATTGGGGCATTGAAATATTTATAATTTTAAGCCTTCCAGTACAATGTTCTATCACCCCATTGATTTATGCCCTTACAATTATTTAGCTCCTAGATAGTTTTCAAAGTGTGTTGTGCAGTGTTGTGCATGTGAGCACTCTCTGTGAGCGTTGCTGCAAAGTCAGGATTTTTATTTAAATATTTGGGAGAAATCGCTGGTAAAAACTTTTTAGACCTAAAAGTTCTTTGAACAAGGGCTTTAAATTACAGATTTGATTTATGCAACACAACTAATTAAGACTGTTCAGATATTCTCTTTCTTCTGGAAGCAATTAAGATAAATTGATTTTTTTTTACCTTTTTTTGCTTAATAAGAACACAAATTCTTTGGTCATTTAAAATTTTATGGAAGATATAATGATATGCCCTTATCATATAGATATTGGTAGAGTGTCTACTCTCTCTTTTCTATCAGTCTTCTAGAATTTTCTCATACTCATCTTTTCAAAGAGTAAGTTTCAGTTTTGTCATTTTTGGAATGTTTGATGTTTTTGTTTCATTAATTAGTTTCTGCCATTGTTTTTATAGCTTTGTTTGAATTTAATTTGTTTTTTCTTTCCTTAACTTGTTGATATGCACACTTATAAGAATTAATCTCAATTGTTTTGCTACTTTAATAATTTAAAGTTGTATGGTATGATCAAAGATATGGTTAACTTTTTAAATTACTATAGTGAAAAATAATATTGCTGTTAACCTCCTTCAACCGTTGCTTTCTGAACAATTCTCTTGTGTGTAATCAAACTGTTGAGACTGCTTCAGTGTCCTGAACAGACTCAGAAATTTCACTTTTCATGGCCATTTTGACAGCACAGTGTGTCCATGTGATGGATAAGGTGGAGGGAAGAGAACAATTAATTGTTCACAAGCCTGCTTCCTTTGGATGACACTTGGCAGCAGCATTCACCATATTTTTGATCAGAACTTATAAAGACCCTCCTCAAAGGGATCTTCCAGAACTGCTTCAAAAAGTGGCAAGAATAGGGCCAGCCAGATTGCTCAGCGGATTAAAGCACCTGCTTAGGCAGACTCAGGGGCCTAGGGTCAATCCCCAGCCTACCGTGCTGGCTCTGCTCCAGGATCATGCTCAGATGGAGATTGAGACTGAGTGTGGTGGCACATGACTGTAATCCCAGCACTTGGGTGGCTGAAGATCAGGAAGGATCTCTACAAGTCTGATCTGTGTAGTGAGACCCTGTAGGCCCTGTACTATGTTCAGAAAGAGGGAAAGGAAGGAAGGAAGGAAGGAAGGAAGGAAGGAAGGAAGGAAGGAAGGAAGGAAGGAAGGAAGGAAGGAAGGAAGGAAGGAAGGAAGGAGAAAGAGAGAGAGATAGAGAGAGAGAGAGAGAGAAAGAAAGAAAGAAAGAAAGAAAGAAAGAAAGAAAGAAAGAAAGAAAGAAAGAAAGAGGCAAGAACAATAAGCAAGGGACAGTAAGCCAGTAAGAATCTCCTGTTATTCCTCTTGGTCTTTCTCCTTAAGGTGCCCAGTATTTCATTGACTACAAAGTATGGTAGGTGAAAATTTTAGAACACTGGTACAAATGTGGCATTACATATCTGTCAAAACCCAAAGGATTTTATATTATCTCTATTTTTATTGTGAAATCTGTTGCTCAGATTACCAGATATAGTTATGCAAGATTGGACAAATAAATGAATATTAACAGTTGCTTTCAAGAACTCTTAATTTTTCCCCCTGTCTTTTTAAAAATTTATTTTAAAGGGAGTATAAAAAGTGATAAGACATTAGAAACAGTACACATTTATCAGACCAAGATGAGAAGTAGTCAACCATTAAAAATAGATAATAAAACAACCACTGTTAATTAGCTATTCTTGTTTTAAAAATCTCTAACATACGTATTGTTGTATGATACCCTGTTTCTGTCATTTCTTCTATTTATTTTTGGTTCTTTCTTTTTCACTCTTAAAAATAAAATTATTTTTTAAAAAAAGTATTTTTTAAAATCCAAAGAATGTATGCTAAGAGGGACCCTAATATGAGGGATAGACTACAGGAAATAATAAATGTAGCACAAGGGTGCAAGATGTTGGTGGTAGGGAAGGTGGCACGTGTGTGGGCCCAGGGTGTCTTTGGGAGATTTCTACTCCTGTTCTATTTTACTATATATCTAAAACTGTTCTGCAACATGCAGCCTATTAGTTTAAAAATTACAGGGCCAGCCAGATAGCTCAATAGATTAAAGCACCTCCTTAGGCAGAACGTAGCAGCCAGGGCGTGATCCCCAGCATACTGTGCCAGCCCCATACCCCAGGGTGCACTGAGATGGTGATTGAGACTGGGCATGGTGGCACGCACCTGTAATCCCAGCACCTGGAAAGCTGAAAACAGAAGGATCACTATGAATCTGAGCTGTGTAGTAAGACCCCTGTGTACTAAATCCATAAAAAGAAATTATAAAGGTTCTGTATGTTACGTTCCTGTAGAGAACATTATTCCTGTCTTCTGGCAGAACAAAGAAAACACCACATTATGTCAATCTAATCAGGAACTAAGCTTGCTTTCCTTGCGCTGTCACATGTCTACCAACATTTTGCCTTTTTGGCTCATTTTCTTAGTGTTTTCTTGATTATCCAGATTTAAGAGTGAAAGAGAATCCCTGAGAGTTCCTACATGTGGTCTGCCTCATGCTAGGATAAAGAACGGGTATCTGGGGATAACCAGGGAATCTCAAGAAAACTGGGCTTTTCAAAAGAAAATGATTGAAAGCTTTGAAGGGTGCAAGATGTTGTCACTGAACTTGATAGGAGTACAGAGTTTCTTGTTCTTATTCATCCTTCTTTCAGAATAAGCAAGTCCTCTTGTGCTATCCCTGGCTGCTCGGTTGAGTCTCAGGGGTGTTTGTCTTCCAGGTCATGATCTTGCTGTGCAATCAGCAAAGTTTCATCTGCACACACGTGGACTACTGTCATCCACACTGCTGCCTGCATCATAGCCGCTCCTGTGCCCGGCTGGTCAGGGCCATTAAGCTGCTGTACGGAGACAGCGTGGACTCTCTGCGTGAGAGCAACAACTTGAGCAACGTGGCTCTGCGGGGCAAGAAACAGAAAGAGGTAAGAGAACCACCACTCGGCAGATACCAAGGATGCGAGAATGACCCCTGGCCGTGTTCTCTGGAAGGACAGTGTCAGGCAACTGCAGTGGTGCAAAGCAAGCGACAGGTATGCGTGTAGTTCTGAGGCAAAGTTAGAAGATAACACAGGGCATCTGTCTTCATGTTCATGAGTGAACACTGGACTCTCTCCAGGTTTTGTTTTATTTTGCTAACCAAAAATGAATTTATAAAGGTGGTGGTGAGGAGTTAGTGCCTGGGCTGGACAGAAAGTTGCCACTCCCATGAAGATGCTTGCATCCTACTCCCAGGAACCTGTGCATGAGTTACTTCACATGATGAAAGGCTTTCCAGGTATAATTAGGGATATAATTACACTGGGATGGTTATCCTAGGTTAATTAAATTATAAGGATCTTTTAAATTAAGAAGGGAGGTGAAGGTGGAGAGAGAGATGAGAGGACTGAGGTAGAGGTTGGGCAGGGCGTGGCCAGGCGCTAAAGAACAGAAGCTGGAAATGACAAAGAAATGGAATTACTCTCTAGCGTGCTGGAGGGGGAGAGCCTGGCTGATCCCACTTAGACTTTTGGCCCCCAGAGCCTCACGATCATAAACTGGAGTCATTTTAAACCATGAAGTGTGCAGTAATTCATTAGAACAGCAGAATGTGACTAATGCAATCATGTATTATGGAACAAGCAGTAAACAGCCTGACTGCTCACAGACAAATAACAGAGTAGTTGAGGTCAGGTCAGACTAAAGGAAATTCAGCTGCCCTTTTCAGATAGCTACCCTGAACAACTGAACTGGCAGAAGATAATGACAGCGCCAAGCCTTCTGGGCTTCTCAGAGGAAGCCCTGACTTAACCAGCTGCCCCTGAACAGACGTGAGAGCCAAGAAGCGTGACTGAATGCTGTGGGTTGCCCCTGCAGCTGCTGTTCCCAAATAGTTTTGCAAAGAGATTTTTATGTAACACCTATTCATTTCCACAAGTATTCATTATCCACCTGCTATTGGCACAATATTTGGCCAGATAATCTGTAGAAAAATAAATAGGAGCAAAGAAAGTTTGTACTACGGAGTTTATCCAATAGGTTTGGGCTTAGAATAGGCAGTGGGACATCTGTCAAACAGCCAGAGAATACAAGGGTTAAAACTGAAGTGCAGTTGGGTTATGTAACCATGTCTCATGCTACACCAGTCACAAATGGACTTTCTGAAATTACAACATTTTATTATGAAAACAATATATAGTCACTAGAGAGATTTTAGCTAACATGACAGATCCTAATGAAAAAATTATGTGTCTCATAAGTGTGCCACATTAGCTTCTGGGATTTGGTCTTCTAAACATGTGTAAGGATATGAGATACATACATACCCCTCACAAAATTCTGACTGTTTGTTTGTTCATGCTTACATGATGTGAATTGAACCCAAGGCTTTGTGCATGTTAGGCAAGCACTTTACCACTGAGCTACATTCCCAGTGGGACAAAATGCTTTTTAAAATCTTAACAAGCTTTATGCAAGAGCTGTTTTTCTCTTCATTTTAACAGTGAAAACCTTGATGCTCAGCTAAATGAGATTGTCCGTAGATTGCATCTATAACACAGTTGCATTTTAACTTAGAAATACGAGATACCAGAATCAAGGTCTTTTTAACTATCCTGTATTGTGTCTGATAAAAACTGTGCAAATTCTGAGATTATGAAAATGGGGAGAAAGCCATGGGAATATGCTGAGCTGTGTAAGGTTCAAGTCAACAGTTTCAGACATTGCCAGTCCTATGGATAACCCACTATTATTGTAGACTACTAGACTATATTGCATTATTTTACTGAATTCATGCACTTGCAATATTTGGATGGCAATAGAATACCCATCTCTGATAAAACTAAACAAAAAAGAGATATAAATGAAGGAAAATTTTGCATCTGTGTATATAATAGTTAAGATAGATATATAGCTACTTTTTCTTAACTCAAAAAGAAGAAGAATTTGTACTAATTGTGTTTGGACAGGATATCATGTGCTATGAATGTTTACTACAAAGACAACAATATGCAATGTATTAATTGCTGTAACCCTCCTAACCTGTTTTGAAACTGTCTCATTACAATTTTTTTCTCAATAAAATTAATTTTAAAAAATGGGGAGGTTGATGTGAATCACAAGGAAGTACATAAACTACTGACAAATGACATAAAAATGTATATACAGGTTTTGGGGTATGCATTTTTATATATTTATATATCATACATTTCAAACATAAAGAACCCTATATTCAAAGAAAACCAGTTTTAACTTGTGTAAGTTCTTTCCTCATAATAAATATTTCCTTAACTTTAAGAGAAAATTACATATGATGGAAGCTACAAAAATATGCAAATCTAAGTTCATGTTTATCATTTTCTATACACAATCAAAATTTTTACTGCCATAGTTTGATTAAACCATGCTTTTATCTCTAAGCTATATATAATCAAACCCAGGCCAGGGAGATGGTTCAGTAGAATAAGCACTTCCCTGGCAAGCACAAGGGCCTGAGTTCAGTCCCCAGTTCTGCCATAAATAAATAAATATAATCAAACCCAAATATCCTTCAAGATCCAACTTGAAGACTATCTTCTTCCTAAAACATGTTCTGATCTCCCTAGTGCTAAGTACAATATTCTAGGAGAATGATAAACGTTCTTTTATTTTCCTCTTCCCTTTGTCTAAGGTATAATAGTACTCCATTCATTAATACATGCATACATTTTTCAATTCATCTATCTGCCTCTCTGTTCAATGCATTTTTAAAGGACCTCCCTACTAGGCTAAGACCATACTTTGTGTTGTGTCACAATAATGGCCAAAAGAGATACAGCCTCTGCCTTTATGCAGTGTATATGATTGCACCTGAGAGACAGATGCTAATAGCCTTCCAGATGGATGTAGCATTACAAAGACCACAGAGGCAATAGGGGCAACAGAGAATATGCTCCCCTAAGAATGCTTATGGAGAGCCTTTGAATTTGGCAACAGAAATAAGAGACAGCCTTTCCAATCAAGTAATCTTCATCTGAAAGAAGCCTGGTTGTCAATTCATTACATTCCAGCCATGGACAGGAGGAGCACGAAGGACCATGGCCAGCACCCTGAGGATGGTGACGCATGCTGGGGTTGCACAGGCCCATGAGGACTGCACCATGCAAGTGGGTCCACAGCCTCTGCCACTTAATGATCCACTCTGAGCACTGAGAACACCTTACACATTTCTTACCCCAACTGACACTGGATCAGAGTGCTGGTAATAATGACGCCCTAGCAGAGGACCATTGGCGCTGAGCCAGTGTGCGTGATTACGTCCTACAATGGCTCCTGAGTTCCCTGACTCCGGCCTCAGCCAAGATCCTGGTGTGGAGTGGTAGAAAGGGCTTCTGCCCTCCTGCTGTGGCTCACATTTCCAAAAGGAAGGAAAGCAAGTCAAGAAGCCTCTAACCTCATGACATTTAGCTGAAAAGATATACTGAGTCTTCAGTGGTCAACATTTTGTTTCCCAAATGCTAGCTTCCTGCTCAAGTCCTCCCACACATGAGGTTTTCCATTTGCCTGTTCTGAATCTGTCACATAAATGAACAGTGCCCACATTTCCAGAGCCAAAATAAAAACAGAGAAAGGCAGAAAATCAAGAGTAAAAGCAGTGGTCTGATTAGAATCAACTATGAGCAATTGTTATTTTATTCCTGTTTCCTCTTTAACTGGTTGTCATGGCAGAGTACATTTATGTCAGCCAGTGAATTTTGTAACCCATATAACTCTGATAAATCTGCTAATCTACAGTTCAGTGTTCAGAAACCTGATATACTTTTTTCTTTTCTAATTCATTTTAATGAGAAAATAAAATAGCAATGAAATAGTTTCAAAACAGGTTAGTAGGACAACTACAATAATTAAGATATTGCATATTGTTGTCTTCATAATGGTTATTCAGAGGACAAGATGCAGATATGATATCTTGTCTAAACAATATAAGTATAAACCTTTCTTTTCATTGAACTAAGAGAAAGTATCTGTATATCTATCCTCATTATTTTGTATATACATATATATTTTTTCACTGCAAAATGGTCCTTTATATCTCCCTTTTTTGTTTTCTTTTGTCTGAGATTGGTATTCCATTGCTGCCAGAGAAATTTGTACTAGGAGGTCTTTAAAGGACCTTTTCATACTTTATGCCAGTTCAAATATTGTAGGTACTTGAATTCAGCAAAATAACCCAATATATTACAGTAGTCCATAATAGTAGTGGGTTATCAGCAGAACTAGAAACTGTCAGAAGTTGTTGAGTTGAGCTTTTATAGCTCAGCATATTAATATGGCTTTACTTTTTATAGCTCATGGTTATACTTTTCTGCTGGATGGTTAAGACCAAGTTAAAAGCAAGATCTATATAAGTAAAAATGTAACTTTTGTATCTCACAAGGTCAGTCAAATCCCCTCAGTATTTACTCTGAAACCATGTACAGCACCTTGTAGATCTTTTGTCAGTGTCATATTAATTCTCACTATACTCTCTGTAAAGTAAATGTTTGAAAAACAATAGGTAATAAAAGAAAATAAGAGACAAGAAAAAAAAGTCATAGGATTTTCCTATTACAATGTTGTATATGGTTTGATTTCTAAATTTCCATGTAAAAATGTGTAAAACATTGTTTTTTCACATTCTGTAGGTATTTAAAGTTTAGAATATCCATGGTTGTTGGAAAACAGAAGTTCCATGTTATGTCTGAGGTGTTTGATATTCAGACAGATAGGGATGTTAAGCCTCTGTTACAGGGCAATAATATTATTAAGCTTCTCTTCTGGATGTCTAACAACTAAAGTTTACAGACCAAAAATTAGAGAAATAGAGGGGCTACAAGGAGAGCCAATATTTTGACACTAGCCCTTCAAGGTCAGTGAGGACTCAGGACATAAGAGAACCTGTAACTCAGTGGTGTCCCAAAATTTCTGATCAAGGAGATTATGGGGCCACATAGGAAATTATTCAGTGATGTAGAGTGTGCCTAAGGAGAGTCACATAGAGAGAAAAACATCTCTCAGGCTTTCACAGAGAGCAAAACTGGTCAAGCAATGGCCATGACTCATCCAGATTGCAATACATTCTTTAGGTTTATTTTGGTGCACTTCCAAACCTGAAGATTTTTTTAATGCACATAGATTGTGACTTTATATGTATGTATTACCTTCACCAAAGAATTCTGCCTATATTTTTCACTTTGTGCAATAATATATTCTAAATATAGTAAAATATTAAATTAGTACTTGCTGTTTCAAGAAGAGTAGATAAAACTTTTTTTCCCCTTTTAGCTCAAAAGAAAAGGAGAGTAAATGGTTATACATGTCCCCAAAATGAAGGGGCACCACGTGGGGTAAATGTTATGAAGCCCATGCAAATAGCAAATGGTCAACTGCTTGCTATAAATGCAGTATTTTTTTCCTAAAACTGCAGGCAACACTATGGTAGGGCCAAGACCTGCGTCTTGATTTTATAAGCCAGAGTTATGCCTCAACATAACCTGCATGAATTATATGTCAAATAGTTGTGAAGTTCAAAGGGTGTTGGTTACCTTTTGGGAAACGTTGCATTCTCTCCGCAGGATGCTCATCTGTTACTCGAAAGGCATAGTCAGCTGATTTCAACTTTCCCAACTTTGTAAATATCTTGTTATTTCCACAGTGATTCTTCGTAGCCTGTGTCTCCATGTTTTTCTTTTTCTTTTTCTTTCTTTCTTGATTTTTAACCTACCTTAGCTTTTCATTTGTTTTCATGTTTGTTATCTGTCTTGCCTCAAGATATGTTCTCCACAAGGGCAAGCATAGTTTCTGCCTCAGCACATTTCTGGAATTTAGCCCAGTTGCTAGTATGTGGTTGATAGAATAAATATTCTTGATCTATTAAAAAATAAGTAAAATTTTTTGAATAATTGTTACTCTTCTGTAGTTAATATTCTCCTGTTTCAGGGAATAGAGACTCATTCAACCGTGTCCAAATAAGTAGGTTTTTTTTTTTCCAAATGACACAGCAGGATTTCATGAAACTTGGGTTAGAATGGGAAACATGGCCAAACATTAAGGGATTGATAATCAGAATTAGTGCCCATCTCAGGATGGACGGCATTTGGCATCTCTGGTTTTCCTGGACCATCTTAGTTGACTCTGCTATCTGACTGCTCTTGCTTTATTCATCTGTGACTGAAAATTTCATAGTGGCATTTCTTTGTTGTCCTCAGCAGCCATCACTAAAGGATTCAGACTCTGTCCCTTCATACACTAGGACAGGAATTTGATGGGATCAATTCCTCCTCCTTTAGAAGAGTGGATGAGAAAATTTTACCCAGTCAGTGGCATTTGCACTTCAAATATAATAAACAGTGGTCAAAATGAGAAGCCACTAATATAGATTTTTTCCACGATGCGTACAACTGCAAGCATTCCCCAGTTCTCCTAATACATTTAGAGGCTCTGAAGCTGGTTCCCATTGATCATTAACTTTCTCTAGTAGAACAATCTCAACAATTAATCATGTCCTCTATCAGTGATAAATTGTCTTTTGTTTTAGTCTTTAGTTTCTCTACAGAGTCCTCCTTGACTTGTAATTTCAACCATTTATATGCATGTTGTAGTCTACTGAAATCTCTTTAATAAACTTAATTGATCCCATCAGGACAAGTGTCCTTCATTCAGTTCCTAAGTCCCTTGATGGGAGTATTGTATCAAGTTACCACAAAAAAAACAGCTATTCACAGCTTTTAGTCTGACTTAGAGGTCACTCCAGTAGAGATACTTAGTTCCTCCACGTAGTATACTGAAGTTCCTGTTGCAATGAAACCATCTTTTTTATCTACCTTCCAAGTCTGACTATGATTTCCAAATAATGACCACCCTATCACTCTGCTGTGAAAACTCTCCCAACTTCCTTCTGTTTCCACTGAAGCAGGATCCCTATTGATCAGAAAATTACCAAAATATTTCATTTTTTAAGGAACCATGCCACCATATTATCTGGGAAGTTTGACCTGAATCTTGCCATAGGCAGAATTTAACACAACCCCATTTCCCAGAATATCAAGGCCTAATATAAATGTTCATACTTTTTTATATAGTGTATTTTCCTAGGTTTGTCTGGTTACCATTTTTGCAATTTAATCAAAAAATTGTTCACAGGTATCCCCAAAAAAGGCAAAATGGTAAGCCAGAAGTTAAAGGGATGAAATACATTATAAAATTCAAAAATCATATTTTAAAATGATTGTAACAACCTGTAAAATCCCATAGTTCAATGAATTAAGACTATATTCCATGTATGTAGCATATGTTAATATCATGTTTGTTAATATCATAATTTTTCTGACATGCATACAGAGAATAAAAGGCTAAAAGGAACAGAGAATGACTGTCAAGTTGGACATTACTGGTATTTTTGTATTCTTCAGTTTTCCTATCTTTACCAGATGTTCTGAAATACATGTGAGTTTTTTCTTATAGGTGGAAAGAATAAAAACAGAGAGATACCAATATCTAAATATCTTTACTTTGAGGGGCATCAGATACACCCCACAATTATAGACATTTATTGGTATAAATGATTTTAGGACTATTTTTCTGTATACTGCTTTGAAAATCACAACAAAATACAAGGCAGTGTTTCTCTCCTCAAATGTGTTCCTAAATAAGCATCTCTGCCTTTTTTCTCTTTAGGAAACACAGCAAGAGTTCTTATTTCCAACTAGGCTTATTTAAAAAGTTGGTACCCTACCAGTGCCACATAACAGATTCATTGTCATAAATCTTTTCACCAGAGTTTTGAAAGACTTTCTTGGAACATGCATGTACTTTTAAATTTGCCTTTTTCTTCAGAATATCTCCATCTATAACACTGTGAAGCTTTGTCCAAAAATTTTTGAGTCCAGTTTTTTGCTCTTGGCATAGAGGACAAAGTGTTTCATTGACACGGCATTGAGAAAAAAAAAAAAAAAAACATGAGTTTTTTTTTTTTTTTTTTTTTTTTTTTTTCTATGAAGGATTCCCTCTTTGAACATCTTGGAGTGAAGAACTAGGGCAACTTAGAACTCAGGATGAATAGACAAGGGCTTGTGCCCAGTAGGACTGAGGCTTCTCCAAGGTGCTCCATTTGCTCCTAAGGAGTCGGAGAAAGAACTATCTCAGCCCTCCTGGTGGAATTCAGTCAGGCTTATTCTGCACCCAGAGACTATTTGATAGAATGAAATTTTATCTGACTTCGTATTTTAAAATGTTTTTATTTTTAACTGCTTGACGGCATATAATTAATCCTGAGATGAAAATCAGGAGATTCTTGTCTTTTCTTCATTCTACTAATAATCAGCTTTGGAACTTGGTGAAGTTACTCCGCTTCTCTGGATTTTACTTTCCTCACATGTATTTTGTGTGTGTGTGTGTGTGTGTGTGTGTGTGTGTGTGTGTGTGTGTGTGTTTCCTCACATGTAAATCAAGAGTTGTTACTAATGAGCTCTAAGTTCCCTTTCATTATAAAATTAACTACTTCTCTAAATTTCAGAAAGCATGAAAAACCATTAAATCATTATTTCCAGAGAAGATGGTTATTCAGAGAATGTGAGACAAATAAAGCCCTGTTGGTTTATGAGAAAACACAATACCCTCATCAGATATTTCATTCTCTTTTCAGTGCTCAGATAAGTCATGCCTGAGAACACCTTCTCTAAAGAAGAGAGTTTCAGATGCCAACCTGGAAGGGAAAAAAGATTCTGGGATGCTGAAGTACATCAGGCTTCAGGTATTGCCTCATTCTAAGATACTTATGTAAAATTACCAGGGAGGAAGTTCCAGACAGCCTGTTTGTTAGTGTTTGGGATACATGATATAAACTGGTGCAATGTTGGTCCCAAAGCCCCCTTCCTTGTGAGCAAGAAAACCACCAGCTGTGCAAGGGATCGTACCTTTCGTAAGCCAGGCAGCTTCCAGGTGGCCTATGGTGTTTGGCTGCCCCAAGACCTCTCCTCACTACCCATTCCAGGGAAGCTGATTTCCTGTCAGTGTGGGTGGCAACACACATGGTTTTGGAAGTAGTTTAGATTTGTCTCCCATGGCTACTGTTCTGGGGGTTGGGGCAATTTATTTAATTTCTCATCTTAGACCCTTAACCTATAAGTTGAGGATTCTGAAACTGACCTATCCTAAAGTATTTATGGGTAGATTAAATGAAAAATTACATTTACTTACTTATTCACTACTTTACACATTGCTATAGTGCTGTTAGAACGTAAGCTCTAAATTGTAATAACTTTTCCCCTTTGGATGGAAGTTGGGAAGCTTTCATGTGTTTCTGGAACGTATTTAAAATGACTTGTCCAGCCAGCACCTACATTTACCACCTAAATTACCACCAAAAGCTTCTGAAATAATGGATTAAATAGGACTTTGTGGTTGGGTATTTGATCATAACTACAACATATAATGTTATTTCAAATGGAAATGCCATAGAAGTTCATAGTGGCCTAGAAAACTAAGTTTCTAAATGAATTGCTTCATATGTTAAAGACTGCTAATAGCTTTCAGTGGAAATATTCTAAGAGGAAGAGATAAAGTAAGCTTGAGAGTCCTGTTAGACTTTTTTTTTATTAATTTTATTGAGGAAAAAAATTGCAATGAGACAGTTTCAGTACAGGTTGAGTTGAAATAGGAGAGTTACAACAATTAATACATTGCATATTGTTGTCTTTGTAGTAGTTATTCATAGTACAAGATACAGACATGGGGCTGGGGAGATAGCTCAATGGAGTAAGTGCTTCCCTGGCAAGCACAAGGGCCTGAGTTCAATCCCTGGTTCTGAAAAAAAAAAAGAGAGAGAAACAAGATACAGACATGATATCCTGTCCAAACACTATTTTTAAAAAATTTTTACAAATTTTATTGAAGAACAAATAGCAATGAGACAGTTTCAAATCAAATTAGTAGGACAGACTCAATAATTAATACATTGTGTATTGTTTCCTTAGTGGTATTTGTTGTTCAAGGTGCACACATTTACAAACACTACTAGAGCAGATCCCTTTATTCATTGAACTAAGAGAATGTTGCTGTATACCTGTCTCTTTTTCAAACCTGATTTATAGGACAGTTTCAATAATTAATACTTTATGGGGCTGGGGAGATGGCTCAGTGTAATAAACTCTTCCCTGGCAAACGTAAGGGCCTGAGCTCAATCCCTGGTTCTGCCAAAAAAAAATTCAGTAATTAATACTTTTTACATTGTTGTCTTCCTGGTATAAGAAGCATACAGGATATCCTGTCTAAACACTATAAATACAAATCTTTCTTCTCATTGAATTAAGAGAAAGTAGCTATGTATCTATCCTATTTCGTATATACAGATTTAAAATGGTCCTTTATTTATATCTCCTTTATAATTTTTTTTGCTGTACCAGGAATCAAACTTAGGACCTTGCACTTGCAAGGCAGGCGCTTATGCCACTGAGCTGTCTTTCTAGCCCTTTAGTCTTTTATCACTATATATTTCCTAGTCTTTTTCTTTTCTTGTAGATTTATACTTATTCTGCAGTTTATTCCTTGGGTGACTGAAAAACTGTTTAATGATAACATTACATAATTGGCACTTTTTCTTTAAATTCATTTGAACTAAAAATATAAAGCATGTGCATCATACTTTCTAAATACACTTCCATGTAAGAGAGTAAAATAAGGACATTTAAGGAAAGTAAGGAGAAGAGAAGTGGTTCGTCTTTTAGAAGAGACTCTAAAACATGTTCTCCATCTTTTTCCCAGGTGATGAGCTTGTCACCTGCTCCCTTGTCTCTGCTAATCAAGGCAGCGCCAATTCTGACAGAGGAGATGTATGGAGACATCCAGCCGGCTGCCTGGGAGCTGCTGCTCAGCATGGATGAGCACATGGCAGGAGCAGCAGGTAAGGAAAGGCCACCTGCAGCCTGGCTCTGGTCACCTTCCAGGGCTGGTCCAAGCACCGAGATAAGAGGGAGGCATTTGCCTCATTTTTTCTCCTAGGTCAGGCTCACAGCAAGAGTTAGGTGTCTAGACAGACTTGTGCACTACTGGAAAGCCAGTGTTGAGCTCTTCCTGTCTCATTGTATTATTTGCACAAGAACAGATCATTTATTGTCTGTGTTAGCTAGATTTCTGTCACTGTAACAGAATTTTGAGACAGCCAACCTATGGAGAGAAGAAGGGTATTTTGACTGATGGTTTCAGAGGTTCTTGTCCATGATCTCACGATTAAGCAGACTCATTGCATATAGGCGTCTGCTGGGAGTGCCAGGCAGTGATGGTGGGGGATGAATGGCACAACAGGACTGTGCACTTGCTGGCCAAGGAGCAGAAGAAGGATGAAGAGACCCGGGTCCCACCATTCCCTGTGGGCTGCTGTGCCTGTTGATCTAAGGTCTTCTCACCAAGCCTTGTTTCCTTAAAACCCTCCAGACTCCTGATAGCACACTGTGGATGACAACGGGTTTGACACACAGGCCTTTAGGGACAGTTAATATTCAATTGTAACTGGGTGTCACCAAATTACACAGATTAATGTTTATCAATTTCACTATATTTTACAAAGACAGAATTCTTCTTGTGTTCATTCTTGTGTTTATTATGAACTACCATTAGCTTTACTCTCATGAAAGCCACTTATTCATACTTGTATCAAAAAAATCCAATTTCACAAAACTGGTAAGATGCAAAATATGGATTCTTCCTTTTTTTCCCTTTTGCCCAGATTCCAGTCTTTTGCCATAGTTATTTAAATTGTGAAAGCATGTTAAAATTCAAATAGTACAAAATGCTTTGAATTAAAAGTAACACTCTCCCATGACCAGCCATCCCATGTTCCAGGAATTTTTAAGTTGCTCAAGAATCACTGTAGGTCTAGAGTACACTACACATGCATATGTACATATACATGTATGTATACATATGTATGTATATATACACTTCCATGCTCATGAAAATTTGTATGTATGTACATATATGTGTGCATGCATGTTCCAGAGACAGGAGCACTTCCCCTTTCTCCCTCACCTCAGAAACTATGGAGAATTTTAAAATGTACCACTGCCTCTTGACTGTCTTTAGCTGCCATGTTCCTGCTGTGTGCAGTGAAGGTTCCCGAGGCTGTGTCAGACATGCTGATGTCAGAGTTCCACCATCCGGAGACCGTGCAGAGGCTGAACGCCGTCCTCAAGTTCCACACACTCTGGAGGTTCCGCTATCAGGTCTGGCCAAGGATGGAGGAGGGAGCACAGCAGATTTTTAAGGTGAGAATTCCATGTGGGAACCACATTAACAAAACCAACCTCGCCATAGTGTACAGCCTAAGCAATGCGTACTGTTTCTTTCTAATTATATGTGATCATTTAATTCACATATGAGTAAATGCTTCTTGCTGAAGACACTGAAATACTAAAAAATGTAAAGTAAGAAACCAAATTTCTGCAAGCCACAAAACCTTAGCACCATTTCCAGAAGTATGGACATAAAAATCTGAGTTATAATGTTCCAGGCATTTTGCTGGCTACACGCAGAGACATGACTTTGGGGAAGAGGGGGTGACTAACACAACTGAAAATTATTTGGTGGAGATCATTCATTTTACTTACAAATGATCTGAGGCCCAGAGAGATTCATCCTCTGCTCTGTAGCAGAAAATCTAGGAAAACAAACCTAAGCTTTGGTGCTTGCTTAGTTCATGTCAAGTCACTCAGACTTCCAAAGCTTCCTGAGGCAGACTACACCATCACTCTCTTCACCGTAGCCTTTATTCTGTCTTACACCTCACTCGGATATCACCAAACAGATCCCGCCCCCCAGCATAAACTTCACTCTGCCGTCGCCAGTGCTTGGAATGCCCTCCGTCCCAATGTTTGACCCTCCGTGGGTTCCGCAGTGCAGCGGGAGCGTCCAGGACCCCATCAACGAAGACCAGTCTGTGAGTATCAGACTCTTGCTTCCCCAGATCTCAGGCTATATGCAGTAAGTATGCACAAGCAGAAGCAGTGAATGTGCATGACAGTCCATTCCTTCTCAGTGCAAGAACAGAAAACCAGCCCCAGAGGTATTCTTCCTTGTGAATAGAAAGCACTAACATCTGGCAGTGAATGTTTGGAGACTTGCAAGCCAAGTTTTGTTTTATAATCAAAGCAGCTGCCACCCTATAAGAAAATGTGATATTTACACACCATGGAATGCTGGTGTACTGTAAAGTAAGATAAACTCGAGTCATTTGTAGGAAAATGGACGTGTCGTGAGACCAGAATGTTACGTGAAATAAATCAGACACATAAGCCTAAATATCACATTGTTTCTCTTATATGAGAAATGCAAGGGAGAAAAATGAAGAGCAAACTAAGAGATAGATAACAGGAAGTAGGGAAATAGGTTGTTCTCCCAGGGGAAGGACCAGGAGATGCAGGGGTGGGGAGGGTGAAAGCAGATGAGAAGAAGGACTAAGATGTGTCACACAAGCACCAATTTCCATGAGAAATATAAACATTATGTACTGCATATATGTACTCATAAACTGAATAATAGAAAAATTTATAAAGAAAGCTGTTGAAATCATTAAGCATTGATTTCTTGGCCAAAGGGCACTTTTGCTACTACTTACTATAAAATAAGCATATTTCCTAACCCCCTGAAATAGAAAATATTTGACAGTGCTAGCAGAAGAAAAAGAAGAGAATAGAGGGGCTGTGGACATAGCTCAGCCATCTAAGTGCCTGCAGAGGCAAGCTCAGGGACCCGGGTTTGATCCC
Source organism: Ctenomys sociabilis (assembly GCA_004027165.1). NCBI lineage: Eukaryota > Metazoa > Chordata > Mammalia > Rodentia > Ctenomyidae > Ctenomys > Ctenomys sociabilis. The sequence goes on from PVKA01000698.1 coordinate 164,065, forward strand.
CAGCACGACATGCCATGCTGGCTCCACCCCAGGTACACAAAGTCAGCCGCCAAGGCTGAGTGTGGTGGCACATGCCTATAATCCCAGGACTAGGAGGCTGAAACAGGAGGATCACTACAAGTCCAAGCTGCATAGTGAGACCCTATACTAAATACATAAAGTTTAAAACATTTGTTAGCTCAAATTTTCGCATGTGTTTCTCATTGTGTCAATCACCAGTATTACTATCACTGAAACATCAAATATGAGATCACTGTTCTATGCAATATGACTCCTTACAGCCAAGTTTACATGGACACTAAAAGATAGATACAGGAAGTATTATCTATATGCAAGCAAAAACCAAAATATACAGCTCATGCGAAAATCAGTTTTCTAAATATACCTTATCACTCATTGAATAGCATTTTTCTAAATTTTGAATGATATAAAAAAGATAGGAAATAAGGTCAGGGAGACAGCTCTGTAGAATAATCACTTGCCTGGCAAGTGCAAGGGCTTGAGTTCAATCTCCAGTTCCAGAAAGAAAGAAAGAAAGAAAGAAAGAAAGAAAGAAAGAAAGAAAGAAAGAAAGAAAGAAAGAAAGAAAGAAAGAAAGAAAGAAAGAAAGAAAGAAAGAGAGAGAAGAAAGAAAGATAGAAAGAAAGAATAGAAAAGCCCACCTCTCCAGATGTATTTCTCATTATTTTTATCTTAAGTATCAATTGGTATATAAATAATATTTTCATACATCTCACAACACACCCAGAAAGATATAGTTTTACCCTATACAAAAATACCTTCATATTTCAGTGAACATGTGTGTTGTTCCCTTGCTTGACACTTTGAATAGAAAAATATTTACTGGCTTTCAAATTTGAACTCTTTGAAAAGCTCATTATGCCTAGAGTTTCCAGGTGGTTGCAGTTTTCTTTGAGGAAGGTTTTGCAGCCACCATTTTTTGTTTCACTACATGCCTGTGGGACATCCAATTTGCAGTCAGTTTGGGAAGTGGGCTCATGCCCAGAACACTGTTTGATTCTTTTCTCTTTTTAGTCTTCTTGCCCTTACCTCCTCCCCCTCTTCTCCCCCTCAGTGCTTTTTCTCCATTTCATTCATGATTTTATTATTCTGTACATGGCCTTCTTTCTGGTACATGTAGACCTTTACTTCCCCTTCCCCTCCCACTCTCCTCTCAGCCATGTTCTCTTGGATCCCTTCCCTGTGCAAGACACCTGTCCCCTTGTCCTCTTCTCTCCATCCTTTGTTGTGTTCTTTGCCTTACTCGAATGAGGGATACTATATGGTACATAAGTTTGGGTGTCTGATTTATTTCACTGAACATTGTATTTTCCAGGTTGATCCATTTTTCTGCACTGAAGAATTGTCTGAACTCTACTGCTTATTTTGTTTTAATTTTTCCACATACAGTGTCTCCATATCTGATAGTTCCGTGTCAAAGAGAAAGGCACACCTGTTTCTACACCTTCATATGCAATAATTCCAACTTCTGAGCTATGACCATGAAAATCTTTGGTGCTTCTCCCATATATGTGATGGGTTCTTGTTTCAGTCACTAAACTCTATCCTAACTTCACAACAGATTTTAAGCCAAGCATCCATAATTTTATATTAAGAATGTGTTTTCTTTTTCGTTCTACTGTTCTTTCTTTATACCACATCATCAGCCAGTTTTTGAAACCTAGTTTTGAAAAATGTGTCACTAAGTGGCCTAGCAAGTGCTCCTACTTGCTGGTGTGCTGTTTATCGTAGCAGCCTTTTGCCATAATGCCCTACCTGGTGGCCTTCTATGAGCACAGCCCCTTGGCAGTTCTGTCTCAAGGATCTGTGATTGGAGGGCAATAGAGAGATGTGGAACTGCTGTTCCAGGGATCAATTCCCCACTCTAAGACCACTGATTCTGGCTCCAAACTTCTCAGAATCCACCTCAGCATAGGCATCTTAGACAAGGAAGCCATAAGTAGGATAACCATTTTTCACAGTAAATTTTTCTCCCTTGTGCCTCTTTGTCAGCTGTTGAAGAATGGGTCTGCCTTAAGCCTTCTCCCTGTGCCTTGGCTGTAATAAACATAGAATCAAATTTCATATTCAACCTTAGTATGTAATAAATGTCCTTCCATTTAAAGTCAGTTCAAAAATTTTCATACCAAGTTTTATTTGATCTTGATATTTAAAGAATAAATGATTGATACTCCCCTCCCCCAAATGTAAAGGTGAAACAGGATATTCTCAAGAAATTCTGGATGAGGGAGTTCTGATATACGTAACCTAGAAATATGGTAGGAAAACAGATAAATAAATCTCCACAAACTCCGATCTCAGATGCCCTAGCATTTCCTGAAGCTAAACAGCCACGCTTGCGTAGGTCACTTTCTGCCTCTCGCTCACAGGGAGTTGCTACTAACTACAGTCGCCTTCCTGTCTCCCCAGAAATCCTTCTCAGCCCGGGCTGTGTCCCGCTCCCATCAGAGGGCAGAACACATCTTAAAGAACTTGCAGCAGGAGGAAGAAAAGAAGCGCCTTGGCCGAGAAGCCAGCCTCATCACCGCCATCCCCATCACCCAGGAGGCCTGCTATGAGCCCACCTGCACGCCCAGCTCGGAGCCGGAGGAAGAAGGTGCCCTCTGCACCGGGGGTCTCCTGGGGGCTGCATCGTAGGAAAGGACTTGCTTTGAAGTAGATCCTGTTGCTCTTATGGGGTGGCCTAGGTGGTGCGTCCCCTCCCTCTCCCTCTCACTTCCTGGCATTAGTCAATGAAAGAGACAGCTGCTTTCTAAAGTTAGAGCTGGCTGTTTCTGGCAGACTTCAGCCGTACTGAGTGTGGACCAGGCAGGGGCAGTCCTCAGGAAACAGCGCAATCCAGAGTGCGGATTACAGTAAATGGGACCCATCTCGCATCACTGAAAACGGGGTTCGCCA